>WBMZ01012190.1:0-135006 GCA_013400975.1 Atrichornis clamosus | reverse complement strand
GGGGGGGTTGTGGGAGGCGCCAAGGGCGGGCGGGAGCTGGGGCGGGCCGGGCCGGTGCGCGGCGGTGGCGGCGCTGCTACATCCCCCACCGCGATCGCCCCGAACTTTGAGGCTCATCCCAGCCCTGCGCTGGGACTCCGCTCAACCTGCGCTGCTGCCCGCGGCCGGCCCCGCCTCCCCCCGCTCCCGACCTTTCCATTGGTCAAACCTACATTTTGGGAGGCCATCCCGCCCGCCCATTGGCCGGCGCCGCCTGTCCATCGCGGCGGCCCGGCGCTTCCGTTCGCTGGGCGCGGTGGAGGCGGATCGCGGGCCGTGTATGTGGGGGCTCCGCGATCTCTCCGCCCAGCGATACCTCTGCTCCCCGCTCCTCTGCTCCGAGTGGGGCGGGCGGGAGGCGGGTCCGCAGCCCCAGCCGGTGAGCCGCTCCTCGGCCGCTCCCCCGGCTCGGCCCCGGTTAGCCGCCCCGCCGGGAACTCAGACCCGGGAGGAGCGGGGCGAGGAACTACTTTACCCCCCCCCGGCGCCTCCCCCCGCGGCGGAAGGTTACGGCGTGGTTTGAATGGGATTCCATACAAAGCTCAGTTGCCCGGAGGGAGCTGAGCTGGGGCCGTGCTCGGTCCCTTTGGGATAGCTCCCGCCGGTAGCAGCGGCGAGAGTCCTACGAGGGGATGGGGGTCCCGGCGGCCAGGCGTGGCCTGAGGAGAGAGGGGGGGCGGTCCGACCGAAGGGGTGCCGAGCGTGCGGGACAGCGCCGGGATCGGAGAGACCCGGGGGAGCGGCAGCAGCCAGCCGGGAAGCGGGCACCGCACCAATGGGTCCGCGGCGCAGCCCCGCCAGGCGGGCGCTGCCAGCTGCCTCCGGGGCAGAGCCGCCTGCCGAGGGTATCGCACAGTGCCCAGGAGCCGCCGCCGCCGGAGGTCCCCTCAAGCAACTCCCAACTTCCCCCTTCGCCTCCCGGGGTTCTTGTGCCGAGCCAGGATCCACGCTCAGGGCCAGGCCGTTCAACAGATCCCGCGCCCTGCATTCCCAGCGGCGCGCCCTGCTCCTCACGCGGTCCCGGAGGAGGAGCCAGCGTGGAGCTCTCCCGGCGCGGCGGCCGCGTCCCACGCTCGGTGCTTTCCCCGGTGCGACCCGGCAGCGAGCCGCGGCCCCGCCGGCAGCGCTCCGAGAGCGGGAGGGGGCCGAGGGAGGGAACAAAAGGGGCAGCGGGACCGCTTTCCCTTCCCTCGTCACACGAGGCTCCTGTTGGGAACACCCGCACGGCGCGGGGGAGAGCTGCTGGGGCGAGGCGGGGAACGGGGCGTCCAGACCCGCCCTGGCTAAAATGGGCAACCAAAGTATATACAGACCGCTCGCTGTTATTTGCGACACGAACTGTAAATCAGGGTGAGGCAACACAATGCACGGTCATGCAAAGCAGCTTGTGGGGTGTGTCTGCTATTTTCATTCAAATTAACTTCTGTAGCAAGTTTTTTTTTTTATTGGGCCGAGCAATTAAAAGCGGCATTTGACTAGCAGCGGTTATCTCGTATCAGCTAAACTGTCCCCAGCCACTCCCCGCCTCCCTCTGCCATTTTAATCCAAGAGAATTTGCACAGGGGGAGGGGGAAGAGCTGCCGAGGGAGAGCCATGGTCTCCAGCCCTGCGTTTACCCTTCCTTCCCTACGTTGTGCCTAAGATTATAAAAATTATTTCACTTCTAGGAAATAGTTTGGAAAGGATCCTTAATATTCATGCACTATTTTCTCCATTAAAATTAGGGAAATAAATACTTTTTTGAAGTATATGGTAGTTTGTTTCAGCATACTGTGGTCTTTACAATATCCCCTTTCCCATCTACACTCGGTATGTGTGTTGTGTTCACATACTTATATGCACAGTCAATTTCTTTCACTTACACATGCATGTACCTGTGAATATTTATTTACCACAGAAAAAATAAGCTCACTTTCACTACATAATAACTTTTTCTAGCTCACAAATCTAAATTTTATGATGGTGACTCTTGATCCCACACTCTTTAAAAATATCAGCTCTAAATCAGAGGAGTAATTAGGGATGCTCTTCAACCCCAGCACTGACAGCCACAAATATTTCCCAGTGCAAAGCGTATTAGTTCTGTAGTGTGGAATACATTTTCATGATAGACAGGAACGCAAACATGGCTGAGTGTTCATTATCCTTCTCGGTACTCAAGGATTTCTACTCCAGAAGTGCAAGGGCAGGAAGGGAACACCTGATATTTCATTTTAAAATGAGCTTTGAAGATCCCAGTACTGAATAAAAAAGTCTCACCCAAGACTTAGGCTGAAGCATACCTGAACTTGAACTTGACCCTGAGACCACAATGACATTTGGAAACGTGTGCACAACTTACACTGAGACACGTGTGTACAGCTTTGCAAATCAGGGCCTAATTCTGGTCTTCCTTCACTTCCTCTCCGTACCTCCCTCCCCTTCTCTTCATGACCATTACCCACTTAGGCCCCAGGATTAAAATCTTAAATCGGTCATCTAAATTATTTATAACACAATTTCATTCATTTAAACCGTTGAAACAACATTTACTGCTGGCACTTCAGCACTCTTTGCCTTTCCCAAAGCCCTGGCCCCCACAGCCCCTCCCGAGTAGGGTTGACAGCGCCGTCCTGTCCTGTCGGAGTGGGCTGGGGAAGCAGGGCATCCCCTGCGTCCCAATTCTTGGCAGTGCCACGAGGGATGCCAACCATGCCAAAGCCATCCCCCAGGTCAGCCAGGCATGCGCTGCCCCTCCTGCCTGCTCACCAGGCTGCTCCTTGACCCCAGCAGAAGATAAGGAGAAGAGCAGCGGATCCATGCTCTCTCCCTTGGGTGCCAAGGGCTGTGTGTGTGCCCTGTGCATGTGTGTGTGTCCCCAAAGCAGGAAGTCTCAGCACTGTCACCATCACAGCCAGTTTGCACCTGTCACAGCTGTTGTCCCAGGCCAACAATACCCTCTTCATCCACAGCAGGGCTGCTCTTCATTTTCAAACCTTTCTGCAGAAATTCATGAGCCTGAATATAACATCTCTGATGCTGATGAAGCTTTTTGTTTCTAACCATTGAGAAAATTTTTCATGTTTGTTTTTGCTTTCTGAACAGTGGTGCTGGGTTCCTTTCTGCTTAAGCTAAAAGCCTGAATTTTTGAAAGTGTTCCAACAGAGCTACAGATTTTGGTGTTGTTCTTGAAGGAAACTTTGAAAAATTCTTTTCTGGCCATAAAGAAAACTCTTTACAGAGTGTAGGCGAGTGTGTACACAGAGACTGTACACTAAATACAGAATCGTGTTTTATTTTTTAGCAGCAACAGTGAATACACTTTTGCAGCCTCTAACTAATGCCAAAAGAGCACCATATTCTACTCCTCTGGCTCACGCTGCTTGCTCTGGAGAAAACCTGTGTTAAAACTTCGTTATTTTGAAGTTCTGCAAAGTGGGACAGATGGGGAGGAAACCTCTTGAGCACTAAGGGGGCCTCTGGCGGGTGTGGGGTCTTGTTTGCCCGGATCAAAACTTAATTTAGACACATTAGGCTGTGATCCCACACATGACTGCGCACACCTGTACGTCCTGCCGAGGCTCCTCAACAGGAATTTTTTATATGACCTGCAGCAGACTGAGTTATGTAAAGCAGGGATGGTATTTTTCCTAGCCCCTGATCTTGGCTGCAACTTCTGGACATTACTGTAACATAGTGGTTAACGTGTTCACCTGTTTAGATATCAGAGCAAAAAAAGTGGAAAAAAAGTCTCTTCCTTATAAAGACAGTGTCACTGTTGTGTGTATACTGTAGCCTAACAGGTTGGACGAGGCAGGACTGTCACTTTAAATAATTTCTTGAAATTTGTTTCTCTTTGTTAAGGGAAAAGCACCTCTCCTTGCCAGTTTTCAAATGAAAACTTTTCTGTCATTAACCCTGTCAGTTCCACAAGTAAAATACAGATGACGTAGAAATGCAGCCAGGATGCCCAACAACTGAGCAGCTTTTATTCCCTGGATGAAAAGAAGAGGGTCTTCTGCCTCTGTCTTGGTCTCCTTCCTGCCCAGGTGAGTGTTGTAAGACTTTTCATTGTGCATCCTTAGGGCTGCTAGTTCTTGCAACAAAGGGTTACAAAAGCTAAAACCCTTCCCATTTGCTGGAGCTGTAGAAAGCAGCTCTCACCTCCTTTGTACTGTATTTTCCTTGAAAACAGACGCACAAAAAATGCTTACTCCAGTGAGAATGTGCCTGTGTGTTTACACAAGTATGTATGTATGTATGTATGTATATACATATAGTTGGTTACTAGTAGTAAAAGGGACAATTAATCATGCTCTAGACTGATTGTTTTTAATACTGAAAGGCTATTAATCAGGAAAATGTTCCCCTTTGAACAAGATGTTTATACAGTCAACACTACGGGTTGGGTTTTTTTTCCTGGTGCTAAGCTGCCTGCTAATGCAGAGCGGAAATCGGGTTTATAATCTCTTACATTCGAACTTTGTGCTCCAATTTGACAACAATTTTGGCTGGAATTTGGAAGGAATGCACGGGAGTTGAGGCCTGGTTCTCTTTGGTTTCAACGGGACGTGAGTGTTCAAAACCTAGATCTCAGGAAGCATTTACATGCCTAAGAGACATAAGTAGGCATCATGTGCAAATTTCAAAAGCACCTCCTTTTGCTGAAAGAAAACCCCAAGGGGCATCTAATTTCATTTAATGTAACTAAAAGACTTTTAAAATCTTTCCCTAAATCTCTTGCAGGCCTTTGAAAATTTGTCCTTGGAGCCTTTCAGCCTAAAAGTTGCTTTTAGAGAAGGAATTATACAGCAAATTTGAATCCAAACTTTTATTTCCCACTGGAGAGAATGGCTCATATCCTGTAGTGAGTGGGAGGCCAGCAGAAAAAAACTTGGGGGGGACCTTGGTGGGAGTGAGAGGGTGCAGAGAGGCAGCTGGGGCTGGATCAGCAGTGGGAGGCAGAAGGGCTGCTGGTAGCTGCAGGATGAGCATGGCAGGACCAGGGGAGCCACAGCAGCCAAGGAAAAACTGTCTTGGCCTGGAGCAGGGCTCCAGGCTGACCCAGAGGGATGGCGCTGGGAGGAAGGAGAGGATGAGACTGAGATCCTGTACAGACAGAGGCAGACGATACCAGGGAGAGCAGTGGGACAAACACACAACATCTTGGTGTGGGCAGAGTAGCAGAGAACACTCTGTCCCAGCAAAGTGTAGACATAGACCTCAGTGGGTTTGTTTCAGCATCCGTGCTAGAAGCTATTTCAGAGCCCATGAAGCTGATGGAAACAAGAGTCACCCATCTGTGTATGTTACTGTGACCATCTCCTTAGCAGGGTTTTGGCTCCTGGGGCATATGGCTTTCCCTGCCACCCTATGATGCTCTCACAAGACTCCACTTCCTCCCTTTCCTCCTGGGAGCTTCTTTCAGCTAATTAAATTTGAGGCTGTTGAGGAGCCCTGTTCCCCCTCAGCTCCCCCACCTGCCCAACCAGTGGGGTTCCAGAGTGAGGCACCCTTGGCAGGCAGCACCCAGAGCAGGCAGCCCCTCTGTGCCCCCATCCTGCACCCCTGCTCGGCCCTGGAGAAGAGCTCAGGAGGAGAAAGCGGGAAAGGACAGCAGTGGTAGAGGAGCTAGGCTCTGGTGGTATTAACCCCTCCATAGCTGGTGCCTTCCCACAGAAACCAAACCTCAAATGAGGTGGGACAGGCACCTTTCCTTGCCTGAGGATGAGGAAGAGGCATGCAGCAAAATCAGAGTAGGAAGCCTCAGATAGACGACGGGTTTGCTCCACTCAGTTTTGTGTTTAAGTTAATCTCCATATGTGACAAGAAACACACTGTATAAAGAGATTCATCACTCCTTGAAAAAACAAATGGAGAAAAAATGTTTCCTTTTAGGGAGCCACTTAATCATAGGGATGATTGCAGCTAGCACAGTGCTTACCTGGGAATATACCACTCTCTTTTTATAAACTTTCATTTCACTTGTCTCAGTCATCACTATCTTGACACTGGGGCAGCCAGTGAGCAGTGCTAAAGTCTGTGAGGGGAGATGGAATTGCAGGGGACAGCTGCCATCATTTTTAGGGTGACTGGGATTGGAATAACATAATTTTTCTCACAGAAGATTTTGAACAAGAAATGCACACAATCCCTTCAGGGAGGTCTTTGTCACAAGACCTAGTGGGACAAGGATTGAGGTTTAGCAGTAGATATTCATTGTAAGAATTTTGCAAAGAATACAGTCCCTTGCATTTCAGTGTTTAAATCAATCTTTTTTTTTTTTGACTGAGGGAAGAAGTTTTCCACAGGAGCAGCTACTCATGCAGTACTGTGGCATTACCTTTGAAGGACGCTGCTATGGCAGTGATAACAAACTACAAGAAACATCACTCAGATCCAGCAGGAAAACTCCTCTATGCTAGCTTTCCCATGGCCCATGTCACTGAAGTCCATGGTGGGAGCAGAAAAGGCTGCCCAGAGAGAAGTGTCCCACCTTTGCAACCTGGCAGGCAGCCCCTTCCTTGCACCCTCCCACAGAGACACGCTGGTGCCCAGAGCTCTGACTCAGCAAAGTCCCTCAGCCAGGTGGTTTCCTGCCTTCCTGCGAGTCCTCCATGTGTCATCCTGCTATCCTGGTAATCCCAGAGATGGGGAAGAGAAGTCCAGCTGAGAGGCAGCTGCTTGGTCCTGAAATCCTACCAAAAATTCCCCAGGTTGACTTTCTGCCAACACAGCTCCCTTTACTCCACCATTCAGCCCAATCTCCTCCCATGACATAGGGGATCTTAAGGAAACGTAGCCAGGGATATCCTACAGGGCCTCTGAGCACCGTCATTCCCATAGGAAAGGGAACTATTAGAATTAATCTGAAATTCCCTTCAAAACTCATAGTTGTAGGTCCAAGCAACCTGTTGTAACAGAGTAAAATTGTACAGGTTGGTATGTCCATACACACGTGTGAGAGTGGAGAAAATCATCTTATTCACATCCTTCGGACGTACGTGGGAATCACTCTGCTGAAATCCCTGGAAATTCCCTTTGTTGTAAAACCAGTGTTTCTGTGAACACACCCCTAAGGCAGCACAGCTCATCAGGATTCTAGTGCCAGCCTTTGATTGTACACTTTGTCTCCATTCAGCCCAAATATAATCTGGAAATCTCAAATGCTAGTGATCTCAGAGGGAGAGAGAGGAGAGAGAAATCCAGGTTAGTTCCTCACTGGTATTTGTCTAAAGAAAACCTGCAACACGTGAAAACCCAGAAAAGAAATCTTAAAAAATCAAAGAAACCTCTATTTGGTGTCAAGCGAGGCACTAATCATGAACCAAAAGAAACAATTTTTTAAAAAGCCATGACCTAATACTTCTTAAAATCACAATTTAAAAAAAAGCTACATTCCTATCTGCCACAAGCTTTTCCCTTGTGAAACACAGAACACACCAAATACAGATGCATTTCCCCTGCCCAGCAGCACTGAGCAGAGGAGATGGATGGTCTTTCACTGGTACCCTCTCACAGCCACTGCACCTCTGGGATTCACCTGATGACACCAGAAACCCTGCACCAAACTCAGATGCCAGATCAAATCTTTATTCTGTAGTCTTCTTCTTCTCAGTTACATCGTTGTAAATCAAGGGTTTAAACTGATCCTAACCTGCTCAGAGGCACTGGAAGGCTCTGGATTAATATCAAGCACAGGCATCTGCCTCCTGCTGTTTCTGTGCCTGTGGTATCAATAGTGATTTCGAAAATTATTATTTCCATACAGTCTATAATGACTTAGAAGGAACAGTTACAGCCTGTTGTGCAAACGTGAACAATACTTGCTTTTTTAAAACGTGGATTTTTCATACAACAGGAACTAATGGCCCTTTCAGAGCAGTTATGGTCTGTCTTGTCAATTCGGTTTCAATTCATGCACGCTAAGTGAATTTTTATAGCCAAATTAGGAGTCCTTAAAAATGGGCCTTATATTGGAAATGCAGATGTGACTTACTGTGAGTTGTGCTAGGAGAGCATCCCTGCCCCTGGGGAGCCAGAGCCAGTAACCAGAATTCCCTTTCCCCGTGCACATAACATGACTTGCAGGCACTCTTTCATCCGCACTGAGGCAGGAAGGAGAGGCAGAATTAGCCCCTCATTACAATAATGTCTCTCACACTTTCTCCAGCTACTCTCTGCAGGCATTAGTAAAGGGGGCCTGGCTGCCAGAAATGCTGAAAACCTACATCTCCAGTTAAAAGAAATCAGAGAGCAGGATGCTCTGAAAAATCAGAGCCACAGAGCTTTAAACAAATGCTTTTATGCTCTTAAAAATATAAATATACAGATACACCTTAACTTTACTCTCTCCTGTGAGTGCTTTGTTGAAAGGAAATTGTGTATTTTCCAGACTATCTGATTTCTCTTACAGCTTCACCACTATAAACTGTACTGCATACATACATCAATATATTTACCTGCCTGCTTCACAGCTGGAAAGAAAATGAAGCCATCTCAATCATCTTCAAATTCAGCAATAGAAAAAACTGATTTTTTTCCTCACTCAATGCCAATTAAAATGGGAAATGTGGATAATCTGATCTCCACTAAATATTTCACACCCCTCTATAGCACACAGTGGATACACCTCCATTCTCAGTGGCAACCTGAACCTTTTCTAACACTGAAAAAAGAAAAAGAATAGAGACTGTACAATCTTATTACTTATTTATTTTAAATGTTGTAGCCATGCCTCCCTTCATCTCTTGGCTCCTTACCCAAAACCTGTGTAATGAGCAACATCACAGGACCTGACTACCAGCAGACACGACATCTCCACTGAAATGGATACATTTATACTGATTTATGGCAGCTGAGGAGCTGCTACAGCATATTCAGGGAATACCTGGCTCTCCAGGAAAAGGATACACCTCTGACAATGTCTTCCCAAGGTACTCCTTACAGATCCCATACCTTAGTGGAGTAGCCATCCCCACCCCAGCTTCTAATCCTGCCTCCATTGCTGCACCGAGTGAGTGCTAACCACCTTGTCCTCATCATAGAGGCTCTCCTCTGGAAAGGCACAGAGCCAAACCTGGCATGAACAGATCAGATACGTACAAAGGGAAATCTTGACAGCATCTGTGAACAGAGTTTAAGAGAAAGGAACAAAATAATACTACATATGTTAACAGATTGAAATGGTAGCTATGGTGACCATGGACAGACAAAGAACAAACCATTTTGACTGAATTCAGCCAATTCTTTCTGACAACAAACTGCAAGTACAAAGCAAACTTTTAAAAATCCCTAATGAAATCATTATAACAAATCCATTCAGCTCTGTTTGGCTTGTTTGCTTTCTAAATTTCCATTGCAGCTATTACATTAAACCTATTAATCATTGATGTAGTCAAATCATTTCCACTGACTAAAAATGGGGATTTTCTCACTGTAATTTAAAAAAAAATTAAATAAATTAATTGATTGCATTTTCAAGAAAAAAAATTTAAAAGCAAGGAACAGTTATTGTAAAATGGCAGACATTCATAATTCAGAGCATTTTCTTGTGCAGGAGAGAGTGTCTGGGTTTTGTAGAATAAAGGCGTGTTTATAAAAGTTGGATTACTCTCCCTATCCTGATGTGTATCGTAGCTATGAAAAATGACTGTCCTGTTTATTGTGTATCAGTGTCAAATGTCTCAGCATCTCTTTCCTCCAGTGTGCCCACGGAGCTGTCTCTTGGTGCTCTCCCATCAAGGGCTGGCCAGTTGTGCCTAGGGGAATTGAGCTGAGGACAACGTGCGAGAGCACAGAGCGGAGCTATCGAGGGGCAGAAAAGCTGCCTGCTAAGAACCAGCGCTGGAAATAGGCAGGCAGGAGATGGGGAGGATTACTCCAGTGCCAGCACAGCATAAGGCTGCTCAAAGTGCTGTGCAGCTGCTTGCTTGCTTGCAAACTCCCACCCCAGGAGGCTTGCAGGGACCAGAGGAGCCTCCAACAGGGAATGTCACGACGGAGACTGCAGCACATCGCCTGCTGTGGAGCATCCCAGGCACACCTTGATGGAGACCCCACTGCCTGCTCGGTTTTAGTCCAGACACCGTTTCAGTACACCCGAAACAGATGATGCTGCCCCTGCACCCTGTCCCTTCACCCAGCTGCACTCACTGGGTATAGTTCCAGAGCATAACAGAAAATCTTACTTCTAACTTGTGGAAAAGCTGCTGTCATTTCCCTGGCTGAGGGCTTAATATTTAACTTCATGTGCTTGATTCCTTTGCAGACTGTACAATTCCTAACAATATGGACTTGCAACGTAGCCATGCTTTTGATGCTCCAGGAGCAGAAAATTCAGATTTCTGCAGGGCACAGACACTCTCATCTCTACTCTCACATTTTCATCTGCATGAGCTCATTGTTCTTTAAAGAACAAAACAAGCCAAAAAAGCAAACTAGCAAGAAGTGCCCACCATTCAAACACCGCTCTCTTTATCTGTGTGCTGACTGAGGCTCTGGCTCAGCCTTCTGCCAATTAAAGCTCCCAGCTATGCCATCGCTGCCTGCGTGACGAAGGGCACTTTCACCGGCTGGCTCTGTCTTCACTTCCCCGCACACCAGAACGGGACCAAGTTTAAGGCCTCTCACTTCAGGCTAGCGCGGCCCTTCCCTGGGTGTATTCTCCACCCACACACTTCGCTTTCGCTCTTGCCAGCGCAGAGGGCAGGTCCTCCGGGACGGTGCTGACTCCCTGTGGGTCCCCCGAGAGCAGAGCTGAGCGAGGGTGAGCACATGTGCTCCCTGTCTTTTGTACAGGGACGGCCGCAGGAATGAGCCTTCAGTCCTGCACAGCCTCACCTGCTCAAGCCGTTCGCTTTCGCTGTGGCTCAAGGGTGGCAGGAGAACGTGGAGCGGGGGGAGGGGAGAGGGGAAAAAATTAGCACGTTTTCTTTCGGTATTGCCTGGAAACAGTAAAGAAACCGTTACTTTGATTTTATGTGCAGTAAACCCTCACTAGATGGCTCCTTACAGCAAGTAAATATATTCCCCACAGAAGGAACACTGATGTGGCATCATCTGTGTGAGAGCAGAGGTAGCGTGATGCTAACTGGGCTGTGTTGCTGGCTGAGTGCTTTGCATGGAAAAGCAGGATATAACGCGGGTGTGTGTGGGTGAGCAAGTGAGCCCTTACACGAATTACGAATGACACCACTCTGCGAGTCGTGAACTGTGAGTCACATGGCCACCAATGTCTCAGGCACATCAAAAATGCAACTTGTCCTTTTCCGTAGGTTTTTATGTTAATCCGTTTCACGTTCAACTTTCTAATTCAGAATGCAGAACTGGGCTGCGGTCAAGGGTACCAGCAGTGGAGATCCTGCAGTGGAAACAGCTGATCCCAGCAGCCAAGGTAACAGATGGTATTAAAGCTGAACCCCCAAATGTCATATAATCACTCCTGAAAAAATAAGCAATGCTTGCTTCTAAAATGCCCCCCCCATTACCATCACAAGAACATGTTATTTATAATGTGTGTATTGGCAGGATGTTCTGGGCAGAAGAGCAAAAAGAAATGAGCTGTCATTTGCAGTTAACCTCTCATTCATACATCGCTGTGTGCACTCAGTGGTTCAAGGTTATGCAAGTTGATTGTGCCCTCATTAGCAAGCAGTGTTAATTGGTGTCTATCCTGCTTTGAGATAAACATGTATATTATGTGTTAAAAGTACTGCAGGCTGTGAAGGAGCTGTATGGTATATTAATGTATACAGGCTCTGCATAGGGAGCTACAGGGAGAGGTTGTGTTGTGAAATGCTGGGACTGATTTAAATCTACCAGCGATTCCAGTCTGTGCAGCCCACGTCCCTGCAAGACAGCCTGGCGCTGGCTCGAGGGCCGGGTGACTTCTGCTGGCAGAAATCTGCCATTGTGCCCCCGGCTCCCCGCTCTGGCTCTTGTTGCACCCCTCAGCACTCTGCCTACAGCCCACTTTTCAAGGTGAATTAGCAGTGATTTAAGTTTCCCTTAAACCTCCAGATGTAACCCCTGGCCATTAGCAGCTTGCAGGTGGTTTAACCACCCGTGCATCAGGGCAAACAGACACAGAGGAAGATTTTGTCCATCCCCATATAAACTGCCCCTGCTCAGGAGTCAGTGGTAGTGGAGTCAGGTTGTCTCCTGGTCTTTCTATCAGCAGCCCTGAAGGCTTTATCCAGCCTCTTTTCTCTCACTTCTCCCTCTGCTCATGTGCTGGCATGGTGTTAACTCGAAATGAGCTCAAGTACACAGACCAATGAGCCTTACCTCTCCCGGTAAAGGAGAGAAAATGAGGTTTGACATGGTGTCAAACTTGTACATCATGAAAAGACTTTTTATTTTGTCCCTGAGAGCTGCTGAAAATCAGCACAGATAAATACCCTGAACCAGATGATTATCAACACACAACACTGGTGCAAATATTACCTAAATTAGAGAATTATGGCAATTACATTAAATAACCTACTGGAACATTATAAATGCTCAAAAGAATAGAGTCACATGTCTCATAAGCAAGCACAACCCATTCAAGGCCAGTGCAAGGATTTATTAATAAAGTAATATTTGTTCGTCTAATTAATGGAGCTGTTATCTCCCCATAACAACACGAGGCTTAGAGCTTTTAGGCTGTTAAACACTTTGTCTCAATGTTTAAAAGCAAGTAGCACCCAACAGACCTTTCCTTTTCTCAGTAGCGTTCCCTTGAAGTGCGGTCGTTTACTTCAGGCCTTGAAGGCCGGATTAGGAGTGGAGATTGTTTGCTTTAAATTATACACACAAATTTTATTGTCGTTGCTTCTGCCACTAACAAGCTGTTTAATAAATGTCAAAGTGGCAGAGCTCACCGGCTGCAAAAGTGAAAGGGTCAAATCCGTGCACCTAGAAATAATACTGAGATTTTCCTCTCTTTTCATGAAATGTACTTGCAGCAGGCAGCGTTGAAGTGCTTCCAACTTTCATAGCAACCAGGAGAAGCAGCTCGTGAGTCAGCCCAAAGAGGAAATATGTCATTAGCCAGGGAGTTTTCGACATATGCAAAGCTGTCGACGTGTCTACAGCATCCAGGGAGGAATTTTTATAATATTGGTTGTAGTCAGCAGTTTATTGCCACAGTCGTGGGTGTGGGCAGATATCTCAGTGGCTGAGGCTGTGATTGCCCCCAGCATCACTGAGTGTTTCACTCCATGGCTCTTATGCTCCTCCTTTTCAAGACAGGAAACAGACGAGACATATTTGTTTCTGATAACTGCTGGAAAGACCCAACTAAGTCCTTGTGGTTGTACCTTGAGTTCCTCTTCATCCTCCATATTGTGCTCACCGCACCAAGGAAGGGGTAGGGCTCTTATCTCAGCTTTCTGCAGTTCCAGCCCTTCTGTAACTGAATGAAAACAAAGAGAAAGAAAAAAATCATCAGCTTCCTACGTTTTCTTGCCTGTGTAAATTATGCATCACACTCATTATAGGGAAAAGGAAGACACAGATTTGGAAATCAGTTGTGAGTTCCTCCATATTTCTTACAATTATGCAAGTGTTACAGCTGCATACACAGGGGACTTTCTTTTTTCATGCAGCTTTACACCAAAATAAAGGCCTCAGTTGTTCTGGGTGGTGATGAGGCTCAATATTATGCTCCTGGGGATGGGAAGCATCGGGACGCAGAGGAACAGAAAACTTAATGAATTCTTTATTTGAAAAAGAAAAAAAAAATTTTCAAAATGTTTTCCAGAGCTCACAAGAGAGATTCAGAGGCTCTTCCTTCTTCAGAAAGATGCAGCTCTTCCAGGTGAAAAAATTAACCCTCGTTTGCCCCCAGCTGCCCCTCAGCAAAGGTTTCCTTGCCTGCAGAGCCCAAGCTGAGCTCCAGTGCACGAATTCTCCCACTGGCTACAGTGAAGTCACCAACCCCTTTACTAGATCTTTTTACTAATATGGCTCGTACTGGCATGTCTCCCTGCAGGACTTGGGACTCACAGTGGGATGACTCAGAAACTAATCTTTAGTTGCACAACAAGCTCCAGAAAGACAAGGAATACAACCAGTGAATTTGCATACACCTACTTTGGAGGGGAGCTTGCAGGTGGTCCATGAACCAGGCTTAGGACACCCCTATTTTGGACAGGCTCCTGCTCCCAGGTCTGACCCAAGAACATCAGACCTGAAAATGGAAAGCGCTGCACCACGGCCTGAGGGAACAGCGACCCTGCCCAGCAGAAGCAAACAGGATATATTGACCTCTGGAAATACTTTTGGGTATTGGGGATTGTCGTGTTGGTTTGGGGTATTTTTTTCAAATTTGAATATTTAATGTAATGGAATAAATAAAAACAAATCCCAATCTCAGGACTGCTTGCAGAGCAACTGGGCAGCTGGCAGTGAGGCTGGGCAGTGACTCTCCACTGTCATCCTGAGCCAGAGCCTCCGGGTGCTGCTGGGTCTGTGACACTTGTCTGGGGAGATCACCACAGAGGCCACAAACCGTGACACCAGCTGGGCCAGCACTGGAGCTGTGGGCCAGCCTCAGCTCTAGTTAGTCCAACTAACAGCATGCCCTGCATCCCGGGACTCTGCCATCGCTGCTGCTGGGACACAGCACTTCCAGCACTGAGGTGTCTTGTTTGACAGGGCCACCCATGGGCACCTGCTGAAGGCAACCCTACTGCCAGCCCTGTCTACACCAGGAGGTAAAGACACAATGGCAAAAACTACCCGCTGTATTATTTCATCCCAGTTCAGATGTCCCTAAATCAGTGAGCTGTGCCTGGTGCTCCCAAGTGCACTCAAGCCTGCACATAAAAGAGGACAAAATAGTCATGCTTCAAAGTGCTGAGAATAGTAGAAGTGGTCACCCAGTGTATCTGGCCTGTTAAGAAAGCTCTTTTGATTAAATGAAACACAGAGCACAAGAAAAATGCCAGCATCATACATGATGGTGTCTTCTGGGCTGCCTTATACTGAGGTGAAAAAGAAGAAATTGCTCATGCAAAGCCCACATCATCCATAATCTGTAATGCATTTGGATGGAGGGAGGCCAACCTTAACTCAAACCATGTGTGTTTGGCTTTAAAACCAGCATCAGCACAGCTCAGCCAGCCCGTGTGCTATCCTGCCTGCCCTGGATTCAGCGCTTCTCTCCTGGATTCAGCATTTCTTTCCATGTTCACAGCTGAGTCACTCTTGCATCAGCAGCATCACCATGGGCAGTGTTCCCTCTCCCGGGGCGAGCAAGTGGCAAGACCCCCAGTCCAGCTCTGCTCCAGCCCAGAGGGGCACAGGATCTCTTCTAGGATACTGTGTCAGACTCCTGCAGGGCCCTGTGCAACTTTTTTTTTTTAATCCCAAATTAAAACTTAAGCTTCAAAGGCATAGATCTAAGGGGGTCTCTTCATGCAGACACTGTATTTCCTGGAACAGATCTTTTAATTTTGTGGTGAGCTGGAGTTGAAGACATTTGTATTCAAATCCTTATTTAGGCTCTAATGCTCTTTAATATTGGATATAGGGATTTTAGACTGGAAATGGCACTTTTGACTTTACTATCACCCCAAACAGACAATCAAATTTTAAGCTGCTATTTCTTTTCCAGCCTTCTTATGCTGTTCCCAACACTCTCCCAGAAACTGTAATTATTCTGCCACATCTACTCTACTAATAAAATTTATTCTGCTCTGTGTTTTTCCCCCCATTTTCTTCTCAAATCTTACACCATCAAATAAAATCAAGGTTTTCATTTGTAAAGTGGTTATCAGCAGCTCAGCTTTTACTTACAGTTCTTTGAACAGGCTACAGGCATGGTAGATGGGTAGAAATGTAGTGTAGTACCATATACTGTGGTGCAACCTCCAAGCATCATTTTGTATGGGATGTCCCACAATACCCTCTCTTTTCTGGGGGGGCTTAGCCCTGCAGATGATAACAGCAGTGTTTCTAATAATTTTGCTGCATGTTAAAAATAGACATGATGCAGTTGATGTTCATGTCACTCATGCCAGCTCACCTCAGTGTTTGCAGTCCTGCCTGAAACAGATTTGTAATCCACAAAACCACAGGATTTGTAATCTCCATGGCCCCTTGCAGAACAGCTCTCACTTAGGGGTCTCTCAGGGCTTTACAAGCTCACGTTGTGCCAGCTAAAAACCACAGTGTTGGACATCACTGGGCTAGTGCTGAGGCAGGGGCAGGCAGGACCTGCATGTTCCAGTCCAGGTGCAAGGCCACATCCCTGTAAAAATGCAGTGACTGAAACTTCCTCTGAAGGATTGAATGCATTTAAATTCTCAGCTATGCACAAAAAAATATGTTGAATATGCACAAAAGATTTGTTTGAATCTCAGTTCATTCCCAGATTTGCTAATCTTTTTTTTTGCTGGTGGCCTTAGGAGCAGCAGCTTTTGTAGCTATCCAGCAAAGGATTCATTCCCAAGTGTCCCTTGTGTGCCTGTGGTGTCCATAGGGTGTCATGCACCCCCAGCACTCTCAAGTATGCAGGTTTTTTCCTCAGATGTTCACACCTAAGCTGGGATGCACAGGCAGAGCTTCCTACTCACAAACACTTAATTCCCAGGCTTCAGGCCCGGGAGAGTTTTGTTTTATAGACTGGTATTGGTCCTGCTCGTAAAAAAAATAATTTTAAAAATCCCACATTAAGGATGAGCTTGAAATTTGCTGTACATTCCCTTTGCAGAAAACAGAGACTCCAAAAAATTGGGGAAGGGAGTGGAAAACAAATGTCATTCCCAAAAGGCAACAAGAAAACATCCATTTATATAGTCTCATATTCCCTCACCTAAAATCAATAACACCCCCAAATAAATAAAACAGGCATACCCATTCAATGCTTTTAGATCTGGGGAATACTGTAAAAAAGTCGTTAGGAACATTATTTCATATCCTCAGCATATGGATGCACATTGCTTTGGGAGCAGCTTTCCATGAGCACTCCAGCTAACAAGCTTGCTGCAGAGCAATCTTCGAGCAGCGAATTTTAAAAGAAGCCCTAGAAAATACTCCCCAGAAGACAATTTGGAATAACTAATCATAAAAAACTTCACACTGGACAGCTAATTTAGGAGCTCTGATCATCCTTTCAGTAGCTGGAAATACAGCACTTCATGTGCTTGTCCAGTCAGAACAGATGTGTGTGAGTCACAGCCGCCCGCTTGGGAAGTTATCGCTCACCAGCACCGTGCACTCAGAGTCAGAGCGGGCTTGCAGAAAAATCATCAGTGAGAACAAGTGTGTGTGTGTGTGTGTTTGTGTCAGGGGCTTCCCTCGAGCACATTATTTACTGTGAATTACTTAGGCAGCCCCAGATTTTATTTGATAATTTTTCCCTTGATGTGCTCCATATAAAGGCAGTGTTAGCATTAACCAAAGCTAATCCACGGCGCAGTTGGGAAGGGGATTATTTGGCCAATGATTGCTTTCTTTAAACATGGAATTGTGATCAAAGCAATATGGTTCTGATTTTTTCCTCTATTTTTTAGCTTTGTAGTATGGTTCTTCTTAATAGTAAGTTACCGCTATAAGCATGCTGTGAATTTCCAATATAGCAAAGCTTTAATAATTTGCAGCCATAATTGTTCCTGCTTCAGTCTCCAATTCAATTTGGTTTGGAATTCCCATCTCCCAACACAAAGCTTAACTCAATGGTATCTGTGTGAGACAGACTATGAAACTAGTCTGGTATAATGGATTTCATTAAGGGATAGGCAAATTATTTTCATCTGTAATCTATTTTAAATAGAAAAAAGGGCTTTTGAATAAATATTTTTCCTTCAAAAGTTATTAATTTCTGTGGGAAAAGTGGGATGGTTATTGTTGCTTATTTTTTCCTTTGTTTTCATAAAGGGTTTGAAAATTATTTTCTGGTTGAATTATTTCTTTGGTTGAAATAACAAATATTTAAGCCAGGACTGGAAACAATATCTTTTTATCTTACCAAAGAGTCAAACTGTGCAAGGAGCTTTCACTTTTTTGCCTGCCCATCTGTAATCTCTTCTAATGCTAAAATCCAAGCTCGTGAGCTGACACAACAAGCATCACCCACCTCCAAACCTCAGTGGCCATTTCTCTGCCTGCATGCAAATTTGGTAGCCTCAAACCATTTTTTAGTCCATCCTGAAAGTAGTGAGCTATGTGATTTTAGCAAAGGTATCTGTTTTTAAGAGGGAGGCTGTATTGGTACAAGACCATTAACCCTAACCTGAACATGCACAGACTAATAACAGGTTCGTGGAGAGTCTTATTCAAGCCCTGCACATGGCAGTAAATTACTCCCTTGATGAATAAAAGCCATTACTTAGTATTTAGCATCATAGCAAGAAGCCTCTTCGGCCTGTTCCTAACAGAGATGTTACAGTTAATTTAGTGTAAAATTATCACCTGCTGTACAATAAAACAACAAACTGCAGTCAAATAATCTCTTAATAAATGAAAATGTGTAATAAACTGTGTCAGCACCGCAGAGACTTGGCAAGGCTGAATACCCTAAAGGTACCAATCCAAACAAATTCACCATACAATATATGGCCTATGTCATTTCTGGTTCTTATCAGAGATGATTCATCTGGGAATCCTTGGCACTAAGTTTTACCTCTAAAGGCCAGGCAGTTATTACAATGATATAATTTCTGCCACATTAATTAAATATAATGCCTGTAAGCCCCTTTATAGGGGTCTATAAATTCATTGTAAACATATGCTGTAGATGAGCATATGTAATCTACAAATGTAATAAACGTTCAGGCAACTTCCTCTCCTCGCAGGGCTGGGAGAGGTCAAATGATCACAGTGCCAAAGAAACCACAGACACCCAATGTTGCTTCTGTCACACATTATGATAAAAATATATATATACACACATACATACACAGAGACCTGCGTCTCTGCCAGAGAGAAGAAGGCAGAGGCAGCACGAGCCCAGGGAGCGTGAGTCTGTGGCAGCAGGCAGGAGGACATGGAATTGCTCTCTCTGCCTGCAAGCTGCCAGATCCAATGTTGGTGTACATGGATAATAAAGGCCCTCCAAGTCACTGCAGTTTAGCACAGTCCTGCTGGCCTCTTCTGACTTCAGGAGAGCCATGGATATGCTAAGTGTTGCCTAAAATCTATCTTTTCTAGAGATTCAAATGCTCATTCTACCCAGTATGAAAAAAAAAAAATAATAGGGGAAACCAAAGAGGAAAGCAAAGCCAAGGGAACAAAAGCTGGGTAATACTTTTTGTAGTCAGTCAGGCCCAGACTTTGAGCAGCTTATCTGAGATCCAGAGTGAGCAGCATGAACCGACTTTCTGAGGCATCACATGAGAAAGCTAAGGAGGATCACCCCATTCCTACGCTCCCCTAGGAAGAGGAAGGCAGGGTGCTCAGTGGGCACTGCTTGCCCAGAAGTCCAAGTCCATCCATTTGAAAACCACAAAGAGAACTTCAGGCTTTGCCTTTCTCTGCCCCACTCCACACTGGCTGCTTCAGGGAGCCCCAGGAGTCTGGTGCCCCTCAGCCACGCAGGTTTATTGCTGGTGTGCAGAGCAGGCTGTCTCTCCTGGAGCTGGCACAGGGCAGGTCTCCAGAGCCACTGACTCCCAGCTTGTGTTCTTGGAGGGAGCCCAAGGGCGCTCTGCAGCACAGGCCGTTCACACTTTCACGCTGTTTTGTTTCACACAGCTCACAAGGCAAGAGCAAGGGACAGCTGGTGACAGCTGAAACCGATGTAGGGGCAGGGCAGGACACGGCAGGATGCAGCTACCTAGCAGAAATCTTAAATAAGCGTCACCACCAGGAGCCCTTTTTCTTCCCAGAAATATTAGTCAAACGGCGAAAAACTGCAAAATGTCTTTTGTTTGTGTGCAGTGTCTCCTATACACGCATTTCTGACCCCATTCCCACTAACACAGCAAACCTCACATCTTATGATAGAGTCCAACTAGAATAATGGCTTCACTTGAGACAAATTGGGAGCTGCCTGGTACCCCATGCCAGCCCTCTGAAGGGCTGCCCCTGGTGCAGGTCAGCGCTGGATAATCCTTTATGTTAAGAATCCATCTGCTACCCCCTTTATAATGCAACCCTCACTGGTACAAGGAGCCCTGATACATTAATACTTCCAACTGCAGCCTGGTACCATTGGCAGAGGAATGACCTCTCCAGTTTACTAGCTCACATCTCTCTTCCAAGCTGTTGCTGGTGTCTTTACACAAGTAGTTGTGCCCCAAAACTGCTTAGGTCCCCACTTCTCCAAGGTGACTTCCGCAAAACAGCAATGGAAAAATTTCTCTCAAGGTTTCAGGACGCAGAAAGAAGCTGTGCTGATTTATAAATTTGGCTGGGCACCTAGAGGCAAAACAATACTATTCCAGCCCCTAGCTCCAGAAGATGTCTTTTTCCATCCAAGTTCCTGGCTAGCAGGTGGACATGACATCACTGGAGACCTGTAAGAGGTTTGGGTGCTGCTGCAGGGCTGGGTGCAACCTCTGTGTGGGTGTGAGCAGGAAAGAAGGTTCAGGAGCCCATGGAGTAACCACACCACCTTCCCCATGGTTCTGGGGGAGCACAAATCACACTGGACAGCACGGAAGGTAGGACAAGTCTCCCATGTTGCTGCGTCGCCACTGAAAAACTGAAGGGGCCTCCAGCCAGAGTCTGTTTTGCAAAGACAGGACCACCCAACCCATGTCAGATGTCGGGCTTCTGAGCCACGAGGGCCTCTATGAGTGGGCCTGGAGGCATGAGTTTATTCACTTCACACCACCACAATAGCAAAGCACTCATCCAGCACACATCGTTCTTAAAAGGCGGAGACTGATCATTTAAAACCAGGAAATTAAAATGACAGCTAGAGGAGACATCTCCTCCGCCCAGCTCCCTCCTTGGGAAGCTTCATTCCTATATAAACATCCTCTACCATTAACCTCTCTGGACAGCATTCTCCTCAAGCTATGAGAGCAGAGCATTTTCTTCAAATTGAGTTTAGATGAGCAGAAGATAAATACAGCATTTTTCCTCAATTACATCAAACAGTAATGGATTATCAGGACATGCCAGCACTTTTGGTAGCAGGAAGGGATGGAGCAGTGGTGGAGCTGAAGGCCTCTGGCACCTGCCCTGCTGGGGGTCTCAGCTGTGCCAGAGGTGGGCAGCCCAGGCACATTTCTGCTGCAGGGGCAGCTGGTATCTAAGTTGGCTTCAGGGGCAAACTGAAATGTAAAGCGTGCTGTGCTTCAAGTTAGTGCTAAGGCTTTCCTCACTTTTAATAATGCTTTTGATCAAAATGGTGAAACATTCACTATTTTGAGCAGTGTAACATCTGCAGCTCCCAGCACAGGCCCTGTCCTGTCACACTGCTCATGTGTGCTTGCAAAGGTAGCAACAAAAATAAAAATAAGCAGTGCAGTGAGAATATTTTTTCCCCTTATATGGCCAGGAACAGTGCATATATCAATTTTTATTGATACAGTATTTGAGAAAGTCCCTGCCTGACCATCAGTTTGAGGCAGGCAGGCAGCCAGGCACCATCTCTAAGATCCAGAGCACAGAATCGGACCATCCACCTGCAGCTGGTTTCACTCAGTGACACTGTCTGAAGCAGTGGAGAAAGAGAACTGGACAGTCAAAGGCTGAACATAACCTCTCAACCTTTAGTTATAAAACAGATGGGGAAGCACTCTCCCAACACCAAGATGGGACCAAGAAGAGGACTTGGAACACGTGTGGTTTTGCCTTTACAAATTCTTTTCATTTTAAAGATGGAGGGGAAGAGTGAAGCAAGTGTGGTTTTATTACAATGATTCATGACCAGAAAACTGGAGAAGTCTTTGGAGACAGTGAAGGGCCTGACACCCGTGAGTGGCTGTGCTCTTCACCTGGCTGTGCAGATCTGCATAGGGGAGGTATCTGCAGCTGTGTCTCCTCTGGCAGAGGAAAACCAGCAAGTCTGTTGTCTGTGTCTGACACCAAGGAGAAGTTGTCAATAATGGAATGCTACAGAAAACTCCGTCACTCCAAGAGGGGCCGAGCCTGGCTCAGTTTGATACCTCCAGCCAAGGGCAGCTGATATGACACTGGGATCTGGCCACTGAGACACCGTGCTAACCAAAAGGACGTCACAGCAGTGGGACTCTTGATCTGACTCACTTTGTGGTCCACAACTGATGCCTGACAAGAGTCACCGCCTGCGAACCTGTCCACCACAGCAGGGAAAAAAACCATCAAGAGTGAAGCCAATGGGCAGAGCTGAAAGCAAGGCAGCCACTGGTCCTACTCCCTGCTCACGCCCATGGGGAGCGGAGGTCAGGGATTCACCTGCTCCTCACTCGGATCACGGCTCAGTCCATAAGGGCAGCAGGACTGGAAGTACATCCCCACATCCTCCCACCCCCTGCATCTGCCTGCTGGCTGCTAAAACAGTTAAACCACCCCAACACACTATGGTTTCAGTTTATCACGGATCATGTAGAGCTCTCTCGGTGCTCACTGGCTCTCGTGATGTTTGCTTCCCTCAAAATGTCATCCTATAAAAAATACCTAATTCAGCAGGGGGAGGGAGCTTGATATTTTCTTCTGAGGCTTTGCGTTTGTTTTTCTTTTCACCAAGCAAAATCACTTTGGCTGTCTATAACTAGAAGGAAAGAAGTGTGATCCAGGGCCTGAACTGCTGTTAAAGGCTGAAAAGGAGGAACTGTAGTTTCCTTATTTCCTCCAAGAAGGGCCCTGCTGACTGGAAGACTGGTGACTGTATGATTTGACTGTATGATCTTACTCTGTCAATGAAAGGAAAGGACACGTGCACTTGCGTTCCTGCTGCTGTCACCAGGGTACCCACTGAATCTCTCCTTCCAAACAAGATCTCCAGCCTAAGCTTGTCCCTTCTTTTGTATTATGAAAATGGCTATTTATATGATTATTATTGCTACTGGCACTTCAGTCTGATGTGAAATTAAATGCTTGGATTGGTACTGAACCATGGAATTCAGGTTTTTAATTAAAAGTAATAAAAATGGAGTAAAAATAGAAAAAAAGTTGAAAGTAATGTTTGAAATTTTTAGAAAAACAGGCAACTGTTCAGCTTTATTTTGCTTTACGTTTCAGCCATTTCAGTGTCATTGAATTTCTGCGTTTTTTGTGGAGGAAACCCAGCCACTCCAGTTATGAGCTGTAAAGCTAAGAAAAATAAACAAGAAGAGCTTCACCTAGCCTTTATCTGTTGCCAAATCAGACGTGCCTTTTGCCTCAAGTGCAGTTATATTACAGCAGAGATGCCCATCTAAGCGGGATTTTCTTATCACACCCATGGCCATCACCATCCCTTGTGCCCTCAGACAGGATTCACTCTACTCATCTGGGATCACCTTGCTTTCAGTTTTGCCCTGTCCTGGATTTTCCATTTGCCCGTCAAAGGCAAAGCTGTGTTTGCACAGTTGTACATTTTTCATCAAGGGCAAGCAACATGGTCAGCAAACCAGCCCCCCTGTGCTGTAGGTCAGCTGCAAAGGTGGGGGGATCCCCCCCACTGGTGAGGGACATGGCACTGCTCAGGAGTGATTCCCCCTTGGCTGTGGAGTCCTGCCCACGGTGCTGCTGCACGCAGGAGCACACCGTGCTCACATCCCCGACCTCACAGCACATACTGTGCCTTCCCCAGGGGTGACACATGGGGAAAGGTGATGCTTCGACTTTTTGGAGTCACTCCTGATTTACAGTACAACTACAGCTGATTTATTAGAGATTCCCATAGGATGGTACTTCTGGTTGCACCACTTGGGTAGTGACAAGGAGCAGGATTTGGGCCCATATTACAGTGCCATTATTTTGATAATTACTTCTGCTTAACAGACATTTTTCCTCTCTCTGCTGAGTGCAAACCTCACACAGAAGCAAAATCCATCCGGAAGCATATTAAAATGCATTAAAATGCAAAACTATTTATACTTCACACAAGGACCCTTTCCATGAGCACCTTTGATAGACTACATGGATAGTTCTCATTCTGTTTTACCAAAAAATCTCATTATAGTAAGGGAAAGAGGGGCAGGGTAGTGTTTTAAGTGATGTGGAAACTGTTAAATATTTTCACCAGTCTGTCAGAAATTCACATACAGAAAATGAAGTTGCAAAAAACCACACACACTCCCCCAAAAATTCCTACAGTTCAGTTTCCAGGCTACAAGTGCTGTTTTGCATGTGCCCAGCCATCAGATATGGGCAGAGCCTGTATTGTCCAGGCAGTAAAAAGATTTTCTTGAATCAGACCCAAGTTTCCTCTCCCTATAGCCTATAGGCAGCACATCAGTACTGCTGTACAAACTGGGGAAGAACAGCAGCTGAGACCTCTAGACATGATTACACCCTTGTAACCAGAATTATAAAGTGTGGGTGTTGCAGAAAGAAACAAACAAACAGGAGAAAACTACCTGCACCCTGGTCTTAGCTCTGCCCAACAGCAGAGATGGTCCCACCACATCCACGTCTCCGTGGTTTGGGTTTTTCCCTGGTTTTCGTTTCTTTCCCAGCTGTGTGGTCTGGGCATGGCAGGTGCACACAGGGGCTCAGCATTCTGAGCACGGCACAGGTTATATCTCAGTTGTTAAAACTGAGCTCTCACCTGGCACACAGCTGGGAGATGGAGCAGGAGAGGCTGTAGCTAAGGTCTAGCTTCCTTGGGGGGCAGCTGACGAGGGAGAACACCCCCATCACAACATGGCTTTCTGTGCCCAGTGGTGGGCCTGCAGAGCCCGGAACAGCCAGTGCCCATAACCAGCCCTGCAGGAGAAGCCCCTGGGACAGGCCTGGGAATGGGAAACAACTCCATGGACAAGTTCTGCTAACATACGCACAGCATGGATGTAACTCAACAGCAGCATAATCAACAGAGAAACAGCATAACAGCCACCTCAGTGTTACTCAGAGAGAGAAAAAGAGCTGAGCCCACATTTACCCTGCTTAGAAGGAAAAGAAAATCCAATTGCATTCTCTTTGCAATCAACTGCTCGACAGCTTGCTTCTGTTCCTTTGTTCTTTTGCTGTTCCTTATGGACTTTGGTCTTTTTTTTCTTGCTTTGACTATCCAGGTTTTTCTCTCAGTGTAACCAAGTACAGAGCTATCCTGGAACCATTTTCTCCTCCTCCAAGAGAGGAGAAATATTAAAGCACAGGTTTTCCTCCCTCTGTTCAACTCACCTCTCTACTTTCCAGAGATGACATTTCCCCTAACCTTAAATTTCTTCTGCAGAAAAAGCCCTTAAAAATAACTAATCCTTCTGCCTTCCTTCTCTGCCTCCCACCTCCCGTTTCCCTATCCCTGCTCCTCTCCTGCTTCTGGTTTCTTCCCTTTCATCTGGTTTCTCTCCACCAGCTGGTGTCTACATACACACAGCTCTCCCCTTCCTTCCCAGTCTCTCTTCACCCTATTATCATTTTTTTCACTCATGCTAATTAGGCCCGAGGCAAACATTTTTTCTCCCTCTCTTTCCCTTCGCTCCCTTTTCATTACTTCCTAGGCCCCGTCCTGGTGGTTTTTTTCTTTCTGGGGTTGCCTTTAATGCCCTCCAGGGATAAAGAGGTCATCCGGTGCTTCCAGAGGTCTGCGTGGGCTCTGGCAACCCCCACTAAAACACCCTTGCTCAGAAAGCTGCCCAGTCCCCATCCCCTGCCACCCCGTGCGGCTCAGCCACTAGCGAGGAGCCACCGTGATGACGATCACCCCGATGGGGCTCACTCTCTTAATTAGGAGAAGGAGGTCAGATCATTACCAGCAGGTCAGGCCGCCAACACCGGCTCTGCAGCGCGGCCACGCCGGCCGCCTTCCTCCCCCAGAATCACAACCAATGCCAGCTGCTGGGAAGGGCTGTGCAGTTCTCCCTGTGAGGGGGAACAGAGCCACACGGGAGCATTTCATCTCGGAGCTGCTGTTCATGATACTTGCCCTCAAGGACATATGTTACAGCAGCAGCATGACTTATAAACAGAGCCTTGCTCTGCATCCTGGTGGCACGTTCCCAAGTCTCCAAATAGCACAGGTCACCGACAAATTGTATGATTCAGATGCCAAACCCTTGGTATCTGGGATGGCTCTAGTCAAGAAGCAGAAAGGGGAGCGCTTGTGGCTCCAGAAAAGTCCAGCCCATTGCTGGGGGAGGTCAGAGGGGTTTGGTCTACTACTACACTTGTGTGTGCTTTTGTCAAAGCTGGACTGGAAGAGAGTTTCCCCTCCTAAAAATGCCTTTGAATTGCTTTTCCCAGGGGTATTTTTCTCAGCACAGGATCTCCAGGCAGATTTCTGCAGCTGTCAGAAAACAAAATGCTTGCAAAGAAAACCAGTCCACCTCAGTATACTTTGTTTCAATGTCACTGTCATTTTTCCTCCTGATCATCACTGTTTGTCAGAGCAACCAAAGCCCTGTTAACTGGACTAGACACTGTGCTGAACATGGAAAGATGAACTCTGTGGTGCAAGGGCAGTCATTTAGACAATTAGCTCACAAGAAAAGTAGATTTTTTAAACTTTAAAAACACTGAGACATCACTTACCTGGCAGTGTGGCTCATACACACAGTCCACAGTCCACCTGAGAGCACAGGAGGGGAACACAGGCACTGGATTTTGGCTGGCACTGCTTATGACACCCAGACTATGCCTCTTTCCAGGCTGCCCATAAAGGCTGTAGGGTAGAGCAGGTACCACTCCTACATCAGGTGACTGAGGAACTGGCTGTTGAGACATGTAAATGAATGGCCACCCAAGTGTCACCCAAAGCCCAGTTTTGCTGAGAACAGCCCCGGCAGACCCAGCCCTGCTGAGACTCACTGCTGCGAGCTCCAGGATGCACAGAGCCTTCGGAAGATTTGCCCCAGCTCATCACAGCTCCTCCTCGAACCACGAGGAGCCTGTGGGACCAAAAACCAGAGACGGGCTCTGCTGAACATACATGAGAGCTGGCACAGCAACACTATTGTCCCTCCCCAGCCCTGCAGGGCCTTTCCAAGGACAACGAGCCACCGCAGCTGCATCTCTGCACTGCAGCTCTTCCCGCTTGGAGGAACACCCGCTTGGGATGTGTTTGACCCCACATGAACCTTCTCCCTCCTTCCCCTGCCAACTGCAAATGCGTCACTGAGGGATATTGCCAGAGCCAGCCCCGGTGAGAAGTCGGGTGCTTTTTATTGCAAAACAGATGAAAATGAGGCAGTCTGCACACAAAACCGTATCATAAAGTATTTTGACAGGGATAAAGTTATTCCCATTTTTGGCATCTAATGGATTTTATTTTAAATTAAAACAAATTTTCAGTTGATTTTGAATTTTCTTTCTCTCTCTCTCCCCCTTGGATTTAAAAGCTGTGTTAGCAAATGCCACAGTGCAGCAGCAGTGCCATAAGCTCCCAAAGAGCCTCCTCTTTGACCTCACAGCACAGGCAGCAAATGAAGGACTCCTTTAAACTGCTCTCTGCTTTTCCCTTTGCCTCCCACTCTCTGTTCCCCAGGACAAAGCTTCCCCTGGGACCACTGAGAAAACAGTCCATCTCCTCTTCCATAAATACTGAACTTCTGACTGTGGCAGGGATAGACCCTCCAGGCTAGGGTGGCACCCTTTCAGCTGCCTCTGGGTGGTGGAGGCTGCGGACAACACCAGCTCCTTCCCAGGTCCAGGTCAGTGCCTCAGCTTTGCCTGGGCTGGGTTACCTGAGACAGTCCCCCAGGATCTGCATCCCTGCCCACCTAAAACATTGTACCTTTGCAGCATTTGCCATCTGCAGGCTGGAACAGTCATGCCCATCTCCAGCTATGGCATCACCCTCACCAAGTGTGAGCACCAGCATGTCCCCCACAGTCCAAAGCTGGTCCTGGTCAGGCACAAGCCCAGGGAGACTGGATTACCCTGAGCACTGTGGTTGGCTGGGAGCTACATGCCAGGCCTATGCCAGCTGTGGGAAGATAGGTAATCTCCAATGAACCATGAGGCTGGAGGAGCCCTGACAAACTCTATCTGATCTTGCATCAAGCCAGCCAATACAGTTTACTTGTCAGAATGTTTTAAGCCCACTTGGATGTGCAGCGAGAGCTCCTGCTGCACCACTGCTCTGCTGCAAGGGGGTGGTGACAGCAATGATCCAGGCTCCAGGAGCAGGAATTCACTGCATTGGCAAACCAAGCTCGTGGCTCTCCTCTCATCCAGCTCCTGATGTTCATGGCAGACAAATCTGCATCATGGCACAAAGCAAAAAGCAGCAGCATATTTTAACTGTGCTTGTTAATAAACAGTAGCAGCAACCCTGTCCAGCCAAAAAAGAAGAATTTTAAGGCAGCACCAGTCTTCAGAGAGGATTAACAGCACATATTCTGGAGATGAGGTATGGGTGCAAAAGGATGCAGGAGAGACAAAATCAGCAGTGCTTTCCTGCTAGCAGCAGTGATTCATCCAAGAAAGTTAACTAAGTAAAGTTTTCCCAGAAAAACAGAGCAAGGTTTGTTCCTGTAATTCATTCTTAAAGAGTTGGCTTTTAGTTTTCCATTGATCATCAGCCATTTCCTTGTCCACTCTTTCCAGGAAAGCTTTTAGAAATGTTGAGGGGGAAGAAGGAGGGATGACAGAAGGCCATTCAAGAATGCCTGCAAGTAAATAAACAAGAAATCAGTGTGGAATGCTCTTCTGTGACAAAAATTTGAGCATCTGATTTTCTAAAGATTCCACACTACTTTCTTGCTTTATTGATTTTTTAAGAAACTTGGGTATATTTCCATTTGGGCATATTTCTAAGCAGCTGTAGTGTTTTACACACCATCTCCCTGAGCCAGATCTAAACTTCCCCCCACCTCTAGTATGAAAATTGCTCTCAGGGAGATGCAAGCAAGGCACAGTTTCCCATCCCCAGTACTAGGTGAGGGGCTGGGAGCAAGTTTAGAGCTCCAAGGGGTGTAGCTGACCTGAGGCAGGCATCACCCAGAAGGGTTCCAGGGCTGGAAGCTCCAAAGCTCAAGTCAGCAGTGCAAGATCCAGGCATGGAGAGACGACTCATCACAGTCCTGGTGAAACAAGGACAAATCCTGGCTCCCACACCACCAGTCCTACAATGGAGGTGAACATTTAAAAGTTCTTGTTTGCTGCACCCTAAATAGAAAAAAAAAAACTGCCAAGTGTCGTAGGCTTTGGTTTGTAAAGGGAGGGAAATGTGTTTTCAGGGGCTTTTTACGCCTTTGTGAACTTTCACCACAAAAACAAAAGAGGGATACAAGCATCCTGTTTCCACAATTAACAATAAAATGTTACACAGCTACAGAGCTGAACCTGAGATTATAAAGTAAAACTAAGTTGAAATTTAGTACTTTTGCCTTAGGTCAAGAAGTTGCATTTTCAGTGAAACCTTAATTACTTCTTCCAGCTGTAGGTCTTAAATAAGCCTGTCTGTCAAAAGCTCACAGATTGGGTTGAAGTGGAAATTTCTGCATAACCAAATTTGGAGCAGATGAAATTAAAGAAAAATAAACCACAGAAGAAAAACAAAATGACATAATGTACAGAGCTGGAATTAATTTTGCTTTCTTGACAGCCTTCTGGAAGGGGTCACCAAGTTCCACATGCCAGGCCCAAGGTGTTGGGCAGGAGGAAAGGAGAGCCACTACAGTGTTAATGCAGTGAAAACACCTACCAAAAGTTCAAAAAAGCCTAGAATAACTAAAGTCAAACTTCATTAGGTCACTTCTCAGTACAGCTGCATTTTATCATCTCCCAAGGTCACTTTTCATGCGAGGGAATGTCAAAGTCAGCAATTCACATTTTTTATTGATATGCCACTTTGCAGCAGGTTTCACGTTAAATTTAACAGGTGCAATTTCCAGCAGGACAGGCGGCTTTTTGGTGTTGCTTCACCCATGGGGAGCCCTTAGTCCTGGCTGTGTCTATTCCAGAAGCAAGCTTAGGGCAGCGCCAGGGCCACCCTAGGCTCAAGAGCTTTTTGGCCACCAAGAGGGTCCCACAGCCTCTCCAGCATGGCTGACGCTGCTCCACAGCCTTCCCTGGGGAACAGTGGCCAGCCCAGCATGGACAGGCCGCAGCAGGGGCTCTGACAGAGCACCAAGAATGCCAAGAGTCACTGTTGGAGCATTAGAGTCTACTGCCAAATCACATCCCCAAATCTTATATGGAGACGTGGCCTTAAACCCAAAATCCGTATCTGGAGGTCTAGATTCCCTCAGGTCATCTTCTTCCTCTCTTTTTCCCTATGGACAAGGCACAGCATTTGGCCCTGGAAGAGAATGACCCTCTGCAGAGGAAGGGCCATGGGAACGATCAGCTTTCAGCCAGGAATCCATATCCAAAGGTGTAGGCACTTCATAGCCACACCACACAACTGCTGGCCAGCTGCCACAGCCACTTGCCAACACTGCCCTCACTGTTGGCAAAGCCTGGAGCTTTTCTTCAATGAAGGAACCCAGCCACCCTCACCTCCCCACCCAGCCTTCTACTGCACAGTTAGTCTGGTCACCAGTCTGGGGCATTCCCCTGCCTCCATTCCCCTCTGGGCCCATTCCTTCTGGTTTTGTTGTGCCTGATTGTGTGTAAGGAAGCACAGACAATCAGATAACCTCCACACCAGCGGAAAAAAAAAAATAAAAAAAAAAAAGGAAAGAAAATAAAAGAAACTCAATTTTCACAGCTTTCTGGACTCCCAGAAGAAGCCATGCTGCATCACACACTGTCTCAAAACAGTGATGTGATGTTATAACAAACCTTACTCACCCAGACCAGGAAACGAAACCAATCCTCTCTTTTATCTTCAATATATTGAGTAAAACACAATCCCCCAGACCCTACGAAAACAAAGTGCTCCCTGCACCCACCTCCCTGCCACCCAGGGAGAACAAGAGAACAGACAACTTGTGACAGACGGCCTCACCTCCCACCACACTGGACAGCACTCAAAGCACAGAGCAATCATCCTTGACATCTCCAGGAGGAAGAAGGATGTGTCCAGAGCAGGCCCCTCTGCTCACAGCAGCAACGTACTTGTGTGTGACATCCATCCCCCACCCACGCCTTTGCTCTGCCATCTCAGCAGCGCTCACTTGGGGCTTTACCCCCCTTTCCGGTGACGTTCATTGACTGTCAGGTTCTGTCCTGCCTCTGCACGGGGTTGGCAGCGACACAGGAGCTGCTCTCACTGCAGCACTGGGGTCCCCCTCGGGGATGAGCCGAGCCCTCAGACGCACGCCAGGCCGGTGCCCGCGGTCGCCGCCGCCACCCCATCCAGAGGTGCAGCCCTGCCATTTCCTGGCCGCCTGGCTCCCTTTCCCACGCCAGATCACATTGCCCTCTAGTGGAGCTGGATTTACAAAAAGCCGTCAGCAGCGGCCACAACGACTGGGGAAATGAAAAAGAAAATAAAATGTGAAATTCCAAAGCTAGCAGAGCAGCTCCCAACCAAGCTCCTCCCTCGCATAGGAGCCGCTCTCTGAAAACAACGAGATCCAACAGGCACCACCCGCAGCGCGGGGCCGTGGGGGATGGAAGCCCCCAGCACAGGATGCCCCTGGCCATGCAATGAGAAATACCAGATCCAAGTGCTCGCTCCCGTGAAAAGCTAAGCAGGGTTTACGAAGCCATGGTGCAGCTCCCAGCCATCCCACAGACAAGGCCAGGATCTCCCACCAACCGTCTGGTTCCCCTCCACACTCAGGCCTGGAGCCTGGGTTATCACAGGCTGCTGCACTTCAGATGAACGAGCAACAAGAGATGTCCCTCCTCTCGGGAGAGAGGGAGCATTTTAAGTTGGCAGTTACCGAACTGTAAAACGCAGGTGCTTTTTGAGAGGGAAGCACTCCAAGTATTCAACCCGGGTGGTGGTTTCAAAGCAATGGGAACAAAGCAATGGCTCCAAGCTGCTCCAGCCTCCCAGTGGACTCACTGCATCGCTGCCACACTGGCACCCGGTGAGAAGAGGGAGATCAAATATCCCCCCTTGGAACAAGGTTTCAAAGCGTCTTGCAGGACCTGGGAACCATCAGGACAGCAGCACATCCCTTCTAAAGGAAGGGCAGCATAGCTGGGAGCTGGTGGCCCTGCCAGTGGCAAACAGGCCACCTTATATCCCAAGGCTGGGGCTAAGCCCTTAGGCCACAGTTCACTTCTGAGACACAGGCACCCCAGAGCTCAGGGGAGGCTGGAGAAGTCCCTTTTCCCAGCAGCAATTTCAGTGTGAATCCTTACCAGCTCCCACAGGACAGAGCCACAGGAGAAGCTTCAAGGAAAGACACAAAAAACCAACTACTATGGGAAGCAGTAAGGGAGGATCAGTGCAAGACCTGGCCAGCTCATTACATCAACTCCAAGGAACAAGCCAGACTCTTGACAGGCCTTAGTGGAAAAAGCAGCACAAATGAGAGGAGAATTGGACTTTCAAGCCAGTCCTCTGCCTAAAAATAATTTAAGATAAAAGAAATATGTCTATCTTTGCTTTACAGGTCAGCACAGACAATCCTCACCCTTTGCTCCCTAGAAAGTTTCACCCATCCCAGGACACCACCAGCCACACCAGGAGCTTGAGGCCACTCTGGGTCAGGGTATTGTCCCAGTTATCCTTGGAAAGATGACCCAACCAGAGTACTCTGGGCCTTTTGCAGCCGCTCCCCAAGTGCTGTTCAGCAACTTCTGTTTCAAGTTTCTGTTGCTCTGTGGTTTGCAGGGTTGGATGGCTGCCACTGCATGACTGCACCGCCGAGTCATCCAGCTGGAGCATTTGCTGAGGGGAAGCTCCTCTGGGCTCAGATGGTGAACGGAGCCTCCTAGGGCTGGTGTCACCCTTGGACACTCACAGCCTCACTCCCATAAGGGCATCCTCCACACCCTTCCTGGTGTGATTTCTGGGCACCACAGCCACTGGGCAAGGGAAGGTTTGTGGGCTGGAGCATGTAGATCCTCATGTCTCCTGGGAGTGCCACTTGGTCAGGATACAGGTGAGATCACTGCATCCCAGCAGGGTATGGAGGCAGGGACCCACATACAGAGGGCAGCAAAAGTCTTCTCCATCTCTTGATCCACCTCAACCAAGTAGGTTCATACCCTCCCATTTAGCTGACACCCCTCCACGAAGGAGTTTCAGGTGTTCTTATGTCACCGACACTCAAGGAGAGTTGGGCACATGGTTTCCATAGCTGCTTTTTGGGTTTGATTTCTTCTTCTGCACTCCTTACAGCCCTGGCTCAGGTGTGAAGGCCATGCAGGTGAGGTCCTGGTGCATTATCTATTCAAGACTGGGCAGGAAAGGAAGGGAAAAAGAGATCAGTGCGCAAGAGGTGCTTTTCCTCCAAGCGTGGATCAGTGGATAACAGCCAGTCCATGCTGAGAGAAGAAATGTGGAGGCAAACAGCACTCAGTTTTCCCCTGGAAACTGGGTGCAGATGCTGTGCAGCATACTGGACCGAAGTGCACAATCCCCTTTGGCTGGGCAGTGGGATGCAGCTGATTGCCCACCTTTGGCGAGGACGTGCTGTTGGACTCTAAGCACATTTCACATGCCTCTTAGACACAGGCCCATTAGTCAGATCTGTCTCATTCCCACTGTTCCAGTTTTACTCCTGTCCTTTTCTCACACATCCACCCAGATCCTCCCATCACCCAACAAACACCCACCTGGCAATGGCTCGCTTCAATCCCCTGACGATCTCCACTGCTGGGCCAGCACTGCTCTTGCTGAGTGAGGAGGGAGGCAGAGAACATTCTCCCCGCTCAGGCAAGTCCATCCTTGGGAGGAACAGCACCCACCTCTCCCTAGCAGCACCCTTTCCTGCCCCAGCTCTCTCTTTCCAACTACTTCGCCTAACCCAGGTCAAAGCTGCTGTGCTCTGCATGTTCCTCCATTGCCCAGGGCAGCGCACATTGGAAAATGAGTATGTTTTACAACATATGCAAATAGGAAAGAATAAATTATCTTCTCAGCTATTCTGCTAGTGCCAAATGGGAACAGAATTTACCTTTAAACGTCCTGAGACACAGCATTCCAAGCACAAGATTTTTAAGACATGAATAGACAGAGAAGGAATTCAGCAGATTTATGTTATTTAGGACATTGAATCTAAATTTGGAATCAAGCAGTTGCCTTCCTGTTAGCCCTTAGCTCTCCGCTTTCCCAGAAGTAGCTGCCTGTGTTTCCAAGACATTTGGCAACTTTTCTGCCTCTCACATCATGACAACTTCCACTGGTTTCTGTAAAAGGACTTCCAAAAAAAGGAAACTGCTATAGAAAGGTAGAGCAACCCCTTTGATAGAGGTTTCAGAGGGCATAATCATCCACTCAACTCACAGATTAAGAAAAGCGGTTTTGCTTCCAAGTGCACTTTCAATGAAAAAAAAAACCCCCCATGTTTGGTGGAAAAGTTTCAAACTTTTTTCATTATTACTAATGACAAATTCCATATGCATTCAACTGGTGCCAAGTTAGGTCTTCTAAACCTCTGACGGAGCCTTACTTCATCTGATCATTAGTTACAAAATTAGTTCTTTGGGAATACCATCTCCTTGGAGAGTTAGACAAGTTGAGAAAATTTCCCTGTGGGGAATCGCTGGTTTAATATTCAGATTCAATTCTCTTCTAAATTTCTGGTGTGTGTTTCTTGTATATTGAATAGAGAGTTGAAGACATTTAGTAGATTATATCGTCAATATGAAATTCATGTTTTGTCTGGGAATGTAAAGGCTGAGCTGCTAGAAGTAGATGCACATTCCTTCTCACCTTGCTCTGAGCCAGTTCCCCCTTTCTGGAGCACTTCACATGGAGCACCATTACGTGTAAGGCTGATCCGGCCACGCACAGGTGCTTTGGAGCACTACTCCCCATGTGAACACAGCTACTCAGGTGCAAAGGTCTGTGCCCCCAAGACCCACTTTACAGGTGCCCTCACGTACATCCTGTTTCCCAGCCAGGATGAAGCAACTCAGTGATGGCCGTCCAGCTCAAAGGGCAGAAACCTACGTCAGAGGAGTTCCTGATGCAACGGTGGTAGGAACAGAACAAAATGCCCATTTACACCTAAAAGCAGGCTGGACATGGGAATGAGGCACAAAGCATGCAGCTTCTGGAGGAGGGAAAGCCTCACCCACTGGTGCCAGGGCACTCGCTGGTGCCCCTGCAGAGGAAAGATTCCAGTCCCTAGGGCTCTTAATCAGGCATTTAAAATAATTGATCTTATTACACTAAGCATATTACTGTTAAGCCTTCAGCTGTTAATGTTCAGTTGCATTTGGAAGGGCCAGACCCAGCCACAAATCAGCCTAAAAGTGACCAATCTGGAGCAGCAAGATGATACTTCTGAGAGAAATAGTTACTTTGTCCAGGGATCTCTGAGCCAGCATAGCAACAACACCTAGGAGCACTAACTAGTTATTGTGGGGGACCTCTGGGACACGTTCCCCAGGGCCAGCTGTCTGCAGACATGCCTCCCTCCAGCCTCATACTGCAAACTGCTCACCCTGGACCCAGCTGCTCCTTAAGCCTCAGCTCTGAGTAACTTAGACAAGTCTGTTTTCCCATATCAGGGAGCAGCCCACTCTGAACTTGCTACCGTTAGGTTTACAGAGCTTTCCAACCCCTGTTCATTGCACAGGATCTGCTTCTCCATCCTCCAAAACACACACAAGCCTCATTGGCCTCCGGCCCAGCTCTTACATCCTCCAGGGAGGCCAGAGACCACCTTCATCTTCCAAGGCAGAGAAAGGTTCCCTGCAGGCACCATTCAGCCCCCAGCAGAAAGCTTAACAAAACAAGCTTCCCTCCAGCCCAAATCCCAGGACTGCCACACTGCTACTGAACATACCAGCAAAGATTAGCACCCAAAAGCAACACCTCATCTTTGGGATTCCCAATCCAAGCCTCCCAGCTTCTAAGTGCCCTCTATAGCCAGCATGAGTACCTAACAGCAGTCACCTGAAGGCCAGTCTGTAGGGGCTGAAGGTTGTTGGGGTTTTTGATGTCTAAATGAAAGCTTTAACTACCCACATGGTGAGGAGTTCATCAGTCCAGGGGCTTTCTGTGGGTATCTGGGCAGTTATGGTGTGCCAGGGGGTGGAGGTAAGTGAGCTGCTCTGGGCCTTGGGCCTGGGTCTAGGTCTGAGTCTGGGTTGTTGCCCACCCAGCATGCTGTGGAACCAGGCAGAAACCATGCTGGGTATCATCTACACCACCTACTTTTCTTTGTGTCACAGGGTTTTTTTAAGAGGTTTTAATATTGGTCAGCTCCTTACATACCATTTGTTTAAAAGGGACCTTATCTAAATACCTTTCTTTGACATTATCAGCTGTGATTCCAGAACTTAAGAGAGGCTCAAATTATCTAATGTAAAAATCACCACTGATCTCAAAAACTATGTATTTGAGAGTATGTTTTAATTTCTTCATTTTCCTAAGCCTTTCTAGGGCAAAATTATAACCTGGAAGTTGAGAGCTGAAATAGAATTTAAAATAAAATGAAAGCTAATGTTTGACTCTAATACCAGGAACAAGAACCCAGGACTCTAAAAGGATCCTTGAATATTTGGAATCAGAACAGTATTACAAGAGCCATCTGTGCTAAAATTATTCATCTCATTGTTTTTACACACGAGGTGGAAATCTATACTTGCAAAGTATTCCATGTGATTTAAGCACCCAAGAGGAACTGAAAGAGAAAAATTCAGCACTGAAGATTTAGTTTATTGCATGTAAATAACTGAAAACAGGATGTTTGCTGATTCATTCAGTTTCTGACTGACTGTCATTGTCACTGACTTGATTTCCTTCTCTGTAATACCTCTCTGTTTCATAGTGGACAGAGACGACTGTGCATGGGAGGGTCCTTGGAAGCTGTAGTCAGTTATCAGCACACTCTGGAAGCTGTCTGGAAGCTCCACTGACTTCAAGCAAGGGTTCAGTGTAAGACACAGCTGGCTCCCTGAGCTGCTGGTAGGCAGGAAACGGGCAGGTAAAGTGAGATCTGTGTCACAGAAAAAAAAAACCAGATTGGATTTCACAACACTGCCCACAGGATGCCTCTGTCAGACCAGTTCTATGGAACAGGCTGGGAAGTCCTTGTTGCTACCAAGGCTATCCTGCACCCTGCTGGCAGAAACCAGGGGCAGTGGATGGCAAATCCAAAGGCAAAGGATTCCCAAAAAAGTCCTCCCAGTGCTCACATGCCTTTCTGCCACCCTGTGAAAAGGATGCTCCTGGACGGAGTGATGCTGTGGCCCCTGAGCCTGCTGCCCTCCCCCGGGAACTCCCTCCGACCCCACTGCGGTGGCAGAGGAGGCTGTGCATGGACTGCCTGCCCTGGGACCTCTCCTGACCAGCCTTTCCCAGGCCGTTTGGGCCAGCAACATTAACAAAAGCAGTCTAAGGCCATGATGTATGAGTCACGCATCCTGTGGCAGCCTTTGCACACAGGGACTAAGCACTAGGACACACCATCTCCCACTGTTCCCCATGCACCAGTAGCCTCCAAACTAGTGCCACTCAGTTCAGCACAGTGCACATTACGTGCCACAACTTGCACTAGGTCTTTAATGGAGTTTCTTGTCCCCTAGAAGCAGAGCCCAGCCATGCAGTCATCTCACGGATAACTTGTTTCATACAGCCTCCATCCAGCTGGGGAAAACAGATGCTGGAATGGGAAGCCTGATGTTGGATAGCTCAGGGGCTTGCAGACCAGGATTGAGGTACAGCCTCTTATTTCTGAGATCTCTCTGAAATATTATCCACAGCTCATTAATACAACCTGCTCTAAGCTGCCTGCAGAGCACAAAGCTATCCTTTTGGAAAGCCCTCGGCTACTCAAGACAAACCAGGAAATAAAATGGGATGAAATATAATAGCTCCAATAATTGTGGCATTCCGTGGTATTTTCCCATTTGCAAAGACTTAACTAAATCCAGTGTTGAGAAAAATCTTGATTTAACTCCTGTTTTAGCATTTTAAAGGCAAACATGGGATCACACTACACAAACAGGCAGTTACCAAATTAATTTACTTCAGGCCCTCCCCAGCGTGTTGAGCAGTTGGATCACTACAGCCACATTTTGCTCTGGACTGTAGTAGGCTTTTGGGTGACTCCCTGTAAGCAGCAGGAAAGCAAAATATCACCCTCCTATTCCTGCATTTTTAGGGCCAAAACTACTGTTCTCTCTCTGTCTGTGCCTAGGCACAGAGGTCTAGACAAGGACAGTTCACCACCATTGGTAAAGACCATCTCCAGACTGAGAAGACATGACCTTCACTTTCCAGTTTCCTTGTCTGCTTTCTTTGGGTTTTTTTCCTCTTCTCTGCCATTCCTTTCCCCAGGAAGCCCCCCCAGCAACATGACCAAATTAATACTTGCAAGGAGTGTCTCACCAGACTGCAAATGCCTCTGCTCTTTATCCTAAAATAATTCTCATGTGAGTGACTAGAATTGCAAATTGTTTTACCTTAGTCAAATGTAGGACTTAAAATTATAAAGACTTTAAAAAGAGGCCAGAGAGTGCCCAGAAATGCCATTTCCAGCTGGAGTGAAGCATAACTTCTGGAGGGCATGGCTGTGTCCTCTGTCACTCCTGAGGGTGGCTGTCCTGCCCAGAGCAGGAGGCATGGAGTCAAAGCTCTCTTTTTCAGTGCAGGTTGCTTTCTTAGAGCCCAGGAAGAGCTGCATTTGTAACAGATAATGGCTCACTGTGATATTGGAAGCTGGCAGACCCATGCTGAGCTGGCTGGAGGCAGCAGCTCACCGTGGGTGATTTTCATGTTGCCAGAGGATGGAGAGGTAGTGCTGAGCACAGGGATATGGTCCCACCAGCTGTGGATTGTTCAGGGTGGCTTTTGTCTCAGCAGATTGAATTTGTCACCTGCAAATATCTTCCAAATAGACATTACACTGTACTTGGTCTTAAACACACGTGTGCACGTGTGTTCCCATCATGGGGGATGACGATGATGGTCACTGATGTCCCTCCTATGCTGCCACTGGCTTGAACACTTTAATTTATTTGCCTGACAGCTCAAATACCCTACGAAGTGATCTTTCAGGGAGGTGGAAATGCTGATCTCCAGTCTGGGGGGAGTCCTATCAATATACCCATGTACCCCAAAACCAGCAGCTCAGGTAGTCCAGAGCCCAAAGAGACTTTTGGGGTCAAAGACAGAACCATGTGACAAAGTCCAGAGCCCAAATCACCCAAGAAACTGGCAGCAACCAGATCAAATCCAACATTTCCACTGAGCATCTCAGCAGTACAGTGTGACAAAATCTCCACTCCAAAAGTACAAAATCTGGAGGAAGTTTAAATCCAGAAAAAATCCCACACTTGAATCAGCCAGTATTTAGAGAGTGTGTTCTTGGGTGGGAGTTTATGTGTTTGCATCCCATGCACTCACATTTGTACGCACTCATTAACTACTGCAATTTAAAAAAAAAAAGTTAAAATCTAAAAGTTAGATCACAAAAAGTGAGAATTGCTCATATTAGTTACATTTTTCATAGGCCAAATCACAACTGAGGTTGGCACCACGATTTGCTTTTGCTCAGTTTCTGTCCCACAGATAGGATTTTAGGGAAAAACAACTGGTTTAGTGAAGCTGCAGAGAGCCAGCCCATGCCGGGGGCAAATTCCAGGCCTAGCCTAAGTGGGTGTAATTCACATTCAAATCAGCTGAAGTGATGCCAGCCTGCTCCAGGACTGACCCAGCTCCTGCAGCTTTCCTCCTCAGATTGTTCCCAGCCTGTCACTGTGATGAGCACAGGCTCCCAGGATTTTGGCATAGGAGTGAGGCGAGGACGGCTCTGGCCATGCCGATCAATCACAGAGCCTTACGCTGGACAGAGCTGAAATCAGTCACCAATTTACCAACTTCCAGGCTGATGAGGCGTGTGACAATCAGGAGCATTTGGGGATACATATTTATGCTTCCAGAAATGAAAACATAGGGAGTTATTAATAGATGAATCTAAAAGCATCCCCGAGACCGTGTGAGGTGTCATCATCTGGCAGCACTTCAGTGTACCCACTGCTGGGAATGTAATCATGTGGGATGTCATCGTGCACCCACCAGTACCAGCAGCACAAGCTCAACCCCACCCTGCGGCCAGCTCAGTCCCCACCAAAAGGGCAGAAACATTCTAACTCCCCTCCAAGGTTCTTCCAGAGGGAATCGGTGCTGGAGCCCAGGCACAGCTAGGGGAGGGTTGGATTTTCTTTTTAGCAACTCAGCTGGTTTCACCTTCCCTTGGGAGACAAGATCCCTTTTCCTCTCTCTCAGACAGACTGAGGAAAGCCTGGAGCCACCCTCTGGTTTCATGACAAAGGTACACTTGGGAGCAGGAGAGCACCTCTGAAGGATGCTACTCACCTGGGGGCAATACCACAGGAGGATGCAAAACTTAACCTTGCTCTTCTTTTCTTGGTATAGGACTGGCCAGGGTTGGGGAATGGCTGGGCCAGTCTCAACTTGATGCCTAGACCTTGTCAGCATTCAATCCAGGAGACTGGGAAGCACTTCTCATCACCTGCATCCAGGTCCAGGGGATCAGGTAAGATTTGGCTGCACAGGCCAGGTGTTCAATGCACTGTGCATCAATATTCAGCACAAGGAGCAGAATGCAATGTGTTTGTCCATTTGTTTTTATGTCTGCTCCTCTGTTTCCCCTCCATGAGTTCCCCTTGAAAACGCAGGCACAAAAGACTGTTTTCCAGCTCTGAGTGAGCTCTTATGCAAATAGTTAAGGCAGTACAAGAGGATACTGTCCTTTCCCAATAAGCTCTCTCAGGTCTTTGCTGTTGCTCTGTAGAGGTAGAGGTGATGGCAGAAATCAGGCGGGGTACCTGCTGCTGGAAAGTGACAGGCTGGAAAGGAAGGTGGCCTGACCAGCTGATTCCTGGTTAAGTCCTCAGTTCCTGGGTATGGCAGGATGCTGAGGTCCTAGGGGAAAATATTTTTATCATTTAAAGCCAAACACATGAAATAAATGAGCAATTTTACCTTTTTTTTTTAAAGCTGTATGTTTTCTAGGAAAACCTTTTCAAATCTATTAAAATAGAGGTATTTCACATCTAATCGGTTCTTGTCCTTTGATGCAGTCACCTGGCACCCTGTTCAATTTCTAGAAGGTCATTCTACTATAAGGCTGTTTCAAATAGCTTAAAATTAGCTACAGATTTATAAACAATTACATATTTATGTAAGATGAGGGATTTTCCATAATACGCATTTAATGAGACACTCAGAATATGAACTAGGTATGGTTTGGGATTTTGTTCATTTTTATGACGTTTCTACCCATTTATTTTATGGGCTCTGGGGAGTGGAGGCTAAAATTGAGAGCTTGTAAGAGGTTATAAAAGGAAAGAACAGACATATTTTTCATGGCAGTTTGAATAGCCAGGTTGAAGAAAAGAAAAAAAAAGGAGCAATACTTTTATTCACATCTTAGGCAATTGTTTTCTCCCAGTGCTGGAGTCAGACATGGGGACCTGTATTTTTTTTCCTGAGCTTTTCTCCATAGCATCTCACCAATGCAGCCAGTGCTCACCGATGTGAGAGCATCTCCTTTATCTGCAGCCCGAGGAGTGTGGGGCTGTCACTGTCCCTCCTTAGGGACTGGGCCATGCAATGGGGAGGCTGCAAACAGCCAGGGGCCCAAGCAGAAAGCCCCAGAGCCCAGTCATGGGGGGTGTGTATGGCATCGTGTCTCTCTTTGTATGTTTAAAGCATCACTTCTACTAATGTCTGTCAAAGCTGTGGGCACCTGGCACTCCTGTAAATCAGATTTTCAGGTCTTCAGCAGGCATTCAGAGAAAAAGAAAACACATTTATGAGCCACCTACAGTTAAACATCATGGAGGTCCAGACACAGATTTGCACAAACCAGTTCCTCGTGACCAGGATGTTCTGAGTACCCAGCAAGCCAAAAGCTCAAACTCCTTCTCTGTGGTTGATTGCACATCTCACATGCACCACTTCCAGCCCCTGTTTTTACAGAAAATGTCTTGAAAGGAGAGGAAACAGCTGTTGAATAATTCATTGTGTACCCTCCCAGTGGTACTGCAGCCTCTCCTCCTCGACAGGCAGGGTTATCTGTACCACCACGAGCCATTCCCCCAACGCTGCTGGAAACAAAGGCTCCCTTTCTGCAGCTGTTTATCCAAAGGACATGGAGAGAGCTGCAGGAGGAGTTGGGAACATAGCAGTGATATGAGCTCCCACCCAGGGTAATCCCTTCTCAGGGAGCGGAGGTACCTCCGCACAAGGAGAGTTTAGGACTTACAGCAGCATTCCAGGTTTATCTGCCAGCTCTGTTGCCCTCACCACTAAGTCTTCTCCCAGCTTATAATGATCCATCCTCCTGTATCAGAGACTGCTTCTGGACTTGGTAACAAGCCTGAAGTTGTGAAGATTGAAAAATTATAAAAATTAAAGAAACAAGCAGTAGGACAAGAGGAAACAGCTTCAAGTTGTGCCAGGGGAAGTTTAGTTGGATATGAGGAAAAAATTCTTCACTGAAAGGGTGGTCAGGCTGTCCAGGGAAGATGCTGCTCAGAACAGGTTGCCCAGGGAAGTGGTGGAGTCACCTTTCCTGGAGGTATTTAAAAGATATGCAGATGTGGCACCTGGGGACACCGTTTAGTGCTGGGCTAACAGTTGGACTCGATGATCTTAAAGGTCTTTTCCAACCTAACCAACTCTCCAATTCTAAAAAAATGAGCACTGTGGTGGAGGAAAAGGAACATTTTGAAGGATAAAGAGCAAGAGTAGCACTGCAGGATGTAATGGAGACAAGGACAGACTCTTGGCAGGAGCTGGGGCTGTGCTGAAAAGTTGAGCAGAAGTATGCTGCCCCTTGGAATGTCATACTGTCCCTTGGAATGTCATACTGCCCAGGCACCTACTGCCACCCTCTACCTGGAATTGGGTGACACAGAGCAGCCCTGGGGAATGTGGCAAAAAGTGCACTGCCTCCAGGGAATGCATTTTTGGGAAATCCTCCAAGCAGCCATTCCCCAGGACAGGGCTGCCAGCCAGGGTAACCACGCCGCTCATCTTGTGCTGAGGATCCCAATCATCTCACTTCCAGCTCATCCTGAACTGATGGAAAGTTCTGATACTGCACCTCCCAGCCCATAACTCACACATCTCTTAGTCACTGACAACCTACTACATTTTTTTGCCATCACATACAGTACTGTAGATGTTGCCAGAGTCCGGCTTGGGGAATATTTCTCCGATATGTCTTTAGATGTAATTAAAAAAAATTAAAAGGACCCTTATCAACTAGTGGTCCCAATTGGCTTGCAGCAGGGATGGAGACCAGGGAGAGGTTTGCAAGTGTGTTTTTCAGAGTTGCAGTAACCCCACCTCCAGGCCCCCGCCACTGGCCATCACTGCTCTTTGTGAGCTGCACAGATGCAGCGGGAGGGAGAATGTTGGTTAAAATCCTGACAGACTTTATGCTAATTCACCAAAGAGCATTTTAGACCATACACGGACACTTAATCGAGTGGGAAAGACAGCAGTGAACACGACATTTAATTATGGGAAAGAAAAACGAAGTCTTTTACCCTGCATTTGGCGTTCTCCCAACACACAGAGTTAATTGTTAGGAGGGTATATTAGAAGGCAATGAAGGAGAAGATTGAAAACCCTGATTATACTGAGGTCCTGAAAATGCTGAATTTATTGAATTTCACATGAGAAAACACAGTCTGTGCTATGCTGAGGGCTGTGCCAGCAGCCAGCTAAGAGTTCAGGGGGTCTGCATGTGCATGTAAGAGGGGAAAAAAGCACCCCAACTGCTTTATGAGCCTCTGCCAGCTGCTGGCCAAGCCCTACTGCATCCTTAAAATGGGGCAGGTTAAGAGGCACTTGGGTAGATGCCCCTGCTGTAGGTGATGCACACGGTGGGCAGACCTTGGTGTGGGTGATGCACAAGGCCAGCATGTTTTTCAGGAGCTCAATTTTCCTTCAGAAAAGGACCTAATGAGGTAAAGTTGGAAAGGACATTTCATCTGTGACCTCTGTGTAGTACATTTAGCTGCATTTGCCTAAATTTGGCTAGAGTCTGCAGCAACAGCAAGCCCAAATGCTTTGGCAAACACTGGCACAGATGCCCACGAGAGAAGAAGAGAGGTGGGGCTGGATCATGTGAAGGTCCATCAGTCCCGCATGCACCTGGAGGAGAGGGTACTACCAGAACACATAATCTACCAAAATTCTTCCCTGGAAACCCCCACTGCCTCCAACAGTTTGATTCTTAGGCATGTCCTTGGGCTGTGGTGTTGCTTCAGTATCCCTCAGCATGTTTTGCCATTAATTTTTTCTGCTGTCCCTTGAACCACATAAACTTTTAGCCCCTTTTTTCTTCATGCCTCATCATGGATGAGGGTCAAAACAGTGTCTGGTGCTGACCCGTGGATGTAGTTGTTATATCATGACCCATGGCCTAACATACATTCCTGGGAAACTCCCCAGATCGGGTCCCACAAAGGACAAGAAGTGCCAATAATTGCCAATTCTGTCATGCCATTAACAATCTCATCTCTTTTTGCTGAAGTCAGTAGAATTTTCTACAGATTTTGACAGAGCAAGATGCCTTTATTTTTGTTTGATTTTTTTAAAACACGAAAATCCACATGGATAAATGAGCTCCAGCTCCTGGGGCACCTGCAGTAGCTGTCGCTGTGCTGCAGGGGGGAACCTTTGGCTGCTGATACACTCGCGGCTGCTGCAAGTTAGAACAGGCACCACAAGGCAACTTTGGCCGGAACGCCGGTGGGAAGAGCCCTGGTGATTTGTACCGTGGTCCCTATTAATTACAGCAAGCTTCTGGTTTTTCTAGTTTTAAGCAGCTTAGGAAAAAGAGTCCTAAAAATTAAAATAATTTTTTAAAAAAGAAAGAAAGAAAGACTCTGACATTTGGGGTAAGAGCCAAAATTGTGGGTGTGCTTCCTTCAGATCACATGATTTTTGTGCCTGACCAATGTCACTGGAGATATGCAAATGGAAAACCTTCATCTGCCTCGTGGATACAGAGCGAGGCTGTCACTGCAGAGGGGAAGTCCAGCAAAAAATGTTAAATTCTAGTTCCTAATGAAGTGCCAGAGGTAACCCAAGAGGCTTATGTGGCAGAGAGGCACACCCCTCAGCCCGGCAGCCGGGTAGGTGTCCCAGTGCGGGGAGCACTCGGCACGCACCGAGCTCAGCAGTGAACCCCGGCAGCTCCGGTGGGAGTGAGCCCAGTGTGGAGCCAGCCCCCGGCCGTGCTCTGCGTGGCTGTCCGAGGCCGCACGTCCCTCCCGGGCAGCCTGAGGGCACAGAACAGCACCCGGGATGAGGAGCTGAGGCAGGACAGTGAGACACCGAGCATTGATTTGTTGATGGAAATCTCAGGGGAAACTGCTGAGACGAGAAAAACAAATTGACAGCAACTCCATCCTCAGCAGCCAAACGCACTTGTGTTTTGGCTGAGATTTATCAGGTGCCTGACCCAGCTTGTGCTGAGCAGCGAGCACAAGCCAGCCGTGTTTGCCAGGCTGGTGGCAGGCAGGAGGGAACGCTGTGCCCGTGCCAGCCCAGAGCCCCTGGGCAGAGCAGGAGAGGTGGCACCAGGAGCTCTGGCTCAGCCCCGCAAGCTGGCAGCATCTGCCCCTTGTGATACAGCTTTTAGGTAAATAATTGTTTGGATTTTTTTTTTAAATGAGACAAGAATAAGTCTCTCAATTAAAATGTCCAGTATGCTGTTTAAAATTTGATTTAAACACTTCCCACTGCTTTTTTACTACTTATCCCTCTCTCAGGGTTTTTTTTGAGAAACAGTTTTCCACTTTAGACCCCACATTTTCTTACTAAGACCTCTTCGAGGAAGGGGCTGGCTGATCATTTGCAAGAGTGTTGATCCTCGGGGCCGTTTCCTGCACTGCTGGGTAATGCTCCAGGAGACTTGGCAATAATTCACCCCCAAGCTGTGTATGCCCTCAGTCACATGGGATTTTCAAGAACCACATTGGTGTGGAACCGTGTGCCAGGCACACGATGCCCTGCCCGGGTCAGGAGGAGGAATGTGTGAGCCCACACTTATGGACAGGTCACACAAGTGGAAATGAAGGTTAGAAAAGTACTGAAGCCAGGCAGCAGTTAAACATGGGTGAGAAGATTCCTCCTTTTTCAAGGATAGAGAGGAATTGTTTGCCTTTAGTTTGCGGCAACAACCACACTTCAGATCTTTGCTGCACTGCCAACACAAGTGTCCTCAGACAAACCCAGGAAGACCTCTGCATATAAGGAATGAGATGTCTCAAGACAGATTAAAAAAACCTCAGAACAAAGCCACCTCAACTACAACACTTAAAATGGAAGTCAAACTGAAGATTGAAAGAATGGCCTGCTCCAGAAGCACATTTTCCTGTTCCCTGTACAACAAGCCAAGGGTGGTTCAGTTCTCCAGTGGCTGAGCTACTGCATGCTAAAACTCACTGATGAATGAGCTACTTGAAAAGTAACAGAACTTTGTCCTCTTGGTGGCTCAGCTTCTCCAGTGTCTCTAAAATGTTTGTTTATAAGTGGGGAATGACTAACTGGCCTGTGCAGAAGGGAAGGCAGTAGAGGCTCCAGCTTTGGGAAGCTGCCCATGGCATCAGGCAGACAGGGCTGGGGAAGCCCCATGAGAGCAGGAGCTGGAGACAGCAGAGTGGGTGCAGTTCCATCCTCACCACTGCAGGTGACCCAAGGAGTTCAGCTTCAGGCCACTGGAGCCCTGAGAGCAAACCTGAATGTCTCGTCCCACTGCTCTGATCCTGCCTCACCTCATCCCATACCACTATCCTCACACTCCTGCTAAAAAAACACATCCCTCAGACACACGTAGACTCTCAGAGCACAAACCAAGCCTCAGAGAACCAGTCCCTTCTTCCCAGACAACAAAACACTGGAAGTAGCAGCGCCAAGGAGGTTTATCTTGCCTTTACATCTCCACAGGCTGTCAACTCTGAAACCTAATGATGGTGCTAACACAGCAGCTTGCTTTGGCTTGCTTCCAGGGACCACTGCAGCAGGCTACCAACTTGTGTCACCATCCCACGCTACTTCTGCAAAGCCCTGTCGCCTCAGAGGGAGCACCCAGCTTACTCCAAATGTTTGCCATGGCACAGCCACTGCAGCATGCCAGAGACTGAAAACCTGGAAGGTCATCTCTGTTGTAGAACAAGCTATAACCCACACAGCACAATCTTGTCTCGCTCACCAAGAACAGCCCAGAGACTGGGATCAGCACCCTCTGGGAGACCATGGATGCCAGCAGTAACTTAAGCAAAGCTGTTTTTATTCTACACAAGCAAGCAAAGACCTTGAACTCTTATCAGGCACTTATCACCAGGACAACTGAGAAAGGTGCTTGAACCCTGGCCAATATGTTTTTCTTTCTGCTTCACAGAATACGTGAATTGCAAGAGCAGGCTGTCTCCGGGAACATTTGTGCCTCTGAGGCAGCAGCAAGGTTTCCAGGGTAAACTCGTATGGACTCTTACGTCTCTTGTGGGCTTAACCCAAACACAAGTCTAAGGGATATCAAATGCTGACATCATTTAAAAAACCCAACCCCACGGCATTACGTCTCCCAAGCACAAGCATTACTCCAAAGCTTACATCCCTTTATCACACTGACATGTTAGCCCAGACCCACCTTCCTCAGTAGTTTAAGCTGAGACATCTGGCTGTAACCTGGGACACAAGCACTTCTTTTCTGCTACCCCTGGTCTAGGGGCAGGAGGGTGGGGCTAAAGGCTGACAGCAACAAAGCAGAGATGTGAAGAGGCGAGCCTAGTTCAGTTTGTCTGTCTCCTGCAATGCTGCTTAGCAGGAGTGAAATTCCCACCCCGTTTTTGGGCGCTTCAGGACATGCTGCCATACCCAGCTCCGAGCGAGCTGCCAAGCAGCAGCAGTGCCAGGAGCCATCAAACAACCCTCCTCGGTGACAGGCCACACTGGCACGTGCAGGGTACGCAGTCCCATGGCACTGGAAAAAAGTCTGAAGGAGCCCAAGACCTCGTCCAAGTGTGCTTCACACCTTTCTGCAATTAAAAAATCCCACATGTGCTCCTAGCACACTGTTCATGGCAACCATGGCTGCTCCACTGTGGGCAGCCCTGATGAGGAGATAGAAGGGAATGGTGAGCACAATGAGCCTGTCCTGGTCCCAGTATCCAAGCGGGGCTACAGGAGAAGTCCAGGGAGCACAGCCAAAGGGGAGGAGACCACTGGGGCTCCTGCATGTTTCAGTGGTGGCAGGGAGCAAGCCAACCTTTGTGCTGTGCTTAACAGCTCAGCTCAGGTGTTTCTCAGCTTCACTATTTACACGTGGCTTGGTTTTGTCATGTATTTCATCTTCCAATTACTTTGCATCATCTTTTTAGACCTTTCTAATTTCTGTTTTCTGGGCTAGAGGCATCACAAAACACTGGAAACACCTTGGAAACATCTGTCCTCCCATCTCCCTGCATGTGGAGGAGCAGAGGGAAATCCTGGCAATGGAAACTTGGACCCTAATGCCCCAGCCACTTAATAAGCCATGAGCAGACACACTAATGGACAAATCTGATCAGGCTGTTACAATAATTTCCATGCAAAAGCAATGCTTCCCAATGGAGAGCTGCATGAAATGATGCTAGTGCTGAATCTAGCAGGTAAAAGACACTACCACCCTGATTTTAAGCACCTTTATATGCACAAAATTATCTATCACCTCTACAGAGTGGATAGCTACTGACTTAGAAAATAAAATGCAAATGAAAAGACCCTACTATGAACTCACTATGGTTTAACCTCCTGATTGTACCTGGATTTGAAAATTTAATTAGAAAGTAATTACAGACAAACCGGAAATATTACAGAGGCCTCATCACCAGACCCGGGAGGTTTTCTTGGTAGCAGAGCAGCTGCAGGCAGCACTAGAAGACTTCTGACTACTTTTTTACAAAGCAAAAGAGAAAGACAGACTCGTTCTAAACACCACTCTGCAGCAAAAAGGCTTTTGACTGATAATCCAATCTTTTTTCATAAAAGCAGGACAGGTGTCCTGTTGGGATGTTGGCGGCAGAGCTATGGAGGCTGCAGTCGCCGTTGGAGTTAACTGCTGAGCCACTTCCCACCGAAGGAAGCTCACAGCAGAGCTGCCCTCTTTCTTCATCCCTGTTTGTTATTTCAACAGACCCAGCGGCAGCCAAGAGCAGACAGAATGAACAAATGGGAATAAAAATAAGTCCTCTAAGACACACAAAGCGTTAGCCAGTTCTTTTTTTAATCTTTCTGCTTGGCCATAGATCTATTGTGTTTTACAATTCAAAGGCGGAGGGGTTTATTACAGCAAAACCAGATCAAATACAACCCTCGGGTGAGCATTATACTCTATGTGCCAGTCTCTAAACAAAAGTGAGGTGGCTGCCTTGCCCTGTCTTAGACAGGAGTTTGTCCTGCAATGAGCTACGAGGTCAGAACTGTTCCATGCTGAACAGCAGGGTCTGGACAGCCACACACACCACCAAAATTAAATAGACACTAATCACAGGTGAACTTAAATAATTTAGACCCAATGGTTGAATAGCTCATTTCTGAGTCACAGGGCCCTGCTCATATCCCAGCTACAAATGCCTTGGGGTGAAAAATAGATGGTTAGGGTAATGGTCCCTGTGGCAAGCCAAGCATCTACACAGTGAAGCTGCTGCAGCAAGAAGATATCTCTGCTTTGCTCCAAGGAGGCTCCATCCCCCCAGACCTCATCTAGAGAAGGGGATCTACACAGCCCTGACAAGTACAGCCTGCTCTAGAAACCAGGAGCCTGTGAATGTACCCCTCACACTACGTACCTACACATCCCTCGGCTTTATGCTGAGCCATTTCGGCAGTCCCAGCAGCATACCTGGGAATTAGGGTGCTGCTGCATCAGCAGTCCTGGGGCCCTACAGTCTGAAGAACCACAAGTTTCATTCAGGCCAATTATAGCACTTTATAAACAGAGGATCCTGCTTGTTTTGGAACTGGCACATAGCGAGCGGCAGGTTCTGCTTCCACAAATAGCCCGGGAGCTGGTGAGGACAAGCTCATGTCAACTGGCCTGAAAAGTGCTGGGGTTCAAATGACACCAACAGGGAGCAAGGAGGTGTTCCCAGCCTGGCCAGAAACTGGAGTGAATAAGCCTGGGTACCAATCTCTTGTGGGGCCGGGCTCTGCTTTAGCAAAACCTTTATCCTATTATCTGCAGGAAAACTGCACCTTCCTTGAGTGTTTTAAGTAGCAAACTTTAATAATCACAGGTATACTTTTATAGACAAACAGATGATTTTGTAATGATTTTAAGGCGTGTTCATGATACATAATACAAAAGGCAGGCAACTCATTGGTTCTTAGGGAGCAAGAGGGCAACAAATGCACACTGAATTCAATCAAGCACCTGCTCAGAGCAATTCCCACTGCGGAAGGCATCCCATTCTCTAATTATAAAACACTGCATCATTTTTCTAACCTTTGAATACTATTGATTTTTTTTTTCAGGTGGGAAGAGAGAAATGCCAAGTGTGATGTCAGCAGGCAGCAGTACATGGCACAATTGCTCTTTCCAAAAGCAGAGCACTGAATGCCAACTGAAGCATGCATGGATAGTGCACGATAAGAGACAAGTTACACTGTGCATATTTGGGGCAATGGAGGCAAGGGTTTGACCCCTTGTGCCCTTGGGGGTTGCTCTGCCAAGGCCAGGTTGCTATATCATCATGATAAGAGTAATCCTGTTAGGCAAACACATCAAACAAATAGTCATTCCTGATTGCAGACCTTGTCTAGGCAGATCTAACCCCAGGGTCGAAAATGTGCTGAGTGTGCAGTCCTAAGGCACAGCACACCACGGCCTGAGAGAGAGATACCTGGGGCCTTCTGTGCCCCAGGACCCCCATGCAGGCACTCTCTGGGGCTCAGGCTAATTCCTGGAACTGTCTAAAAATTGCAACAGAATAAGTTCCCTCTCCTTCCCCTTCACTTCTTGTGTAGAAGAGGACAGATGACTCTTATGTCAGCCTGTTTTGCTTCTATATTTATGTCCTGCCTCAGGCTCACAATGTTCAGCTCAGATGCAATCCAGTCTGGTCGTATTAATACATCTGGGAAAATATTTTTAACAACCAACATCAAGCTGAAGGCCAAAATTGTCCACAGGCACCAGGAGCTCTCTGACCCCTCTTGACCACTTGCTTACAAAACAGAAAAGCTCCCCAAAAGGTACTTTTTAGTCTTTTAAGGGACAAGTACACTTTTCAGCTTCCCCCTATAACATGCTGGATGAAATTTAATCTCTGCTGCAGCTCTGGGAATTTCCCTAAATTTCCAAAAGGATGAACGTGGCTCTTTTATTACAGGTGCCAAAATCAAGGTTTAATGAGGGGTGGGCTGTGAACCCAGCCACGGTGAAAAGGACACTGGTGACAGCCTGTGAGCATCCCTGAGGGCTCGTGAGACAGCTGCAGCTGAAGGACCTCATCACCTTGCTGCCCTCCTCACTTCTGCCAGACCACTTTCCTCTATCAAGGAACCAGAATAAAAAGTAAGTTTCAAAGCCTTTAAAATTAGTTTATTCCACTAGTGGACAACCTCAACAAATCTGTGACACCAGTTGAGCCACTTATTCAGCCTCTCATCAGCCAGGAGACTGATGTCTGACAGCAGTCAACCCTCACATTATGTACTTCCTCCAGGCCAGGGAGAGATTTTCTTTCCAAAACAATGTGCATCAGAGCTTCACTTGAGCTCCCAAGAATCACAAATGGGTAAGGTTGGAAAGGACCACTGGAGGTAGTCTAGTCCAACCTCCTTGCTCAAGCAGAGTCCCCTGGAGCACATTACTCAGGATTGTGTCCAGGCAGCTTTTTTATATCTCCAGGGAAGGAGACTCCTCAACCTCTCTGGCCAACCTGCTCCAGTGCTCAGTCACCAAGTATCACCTGGAATGCAGATTTTTGGAATTTGCTCAGCTGCAGCCAGGAAACGAGTAACAAGAGAAGACTTGCTCACTTTGTTGTTTCCAAAGGAGTTTTTTCTTTCATGCCATGGGTCAGGATGGAGCTGACCATATAATGCAGCAGAGAAAGCAAAGCAGCCAAGGTTATGGGCAGCTCAGGCTCAGCGTGAATTGGTGATTCACACAAAGTCAAGCAAGCAGAGACTGACTGTAATACAAATGGAGACTGAGAAGGAAGAAGAGCTGAGTGTTGAGTGAGGCAGTGCAGTGGTGAGTGATGAGAACAGGACGAGGTTCAACGCCGTGACTCCTCCCCTGGACAGAGTGATGATGTCTGATGGTTCCAGCAAGGGAGCCAGGAGCCATGCCCCAACCCAGATCACCTCTGACTCTCTCATCAGAGGTCTTGATTCTTAAATGAAAATATTTTTGCACTTCCCAGGAAAACTTCTGTATCTTTTCCAAAGTGATTTGATGTTCTGAAATGAAAGGACAGAATGCTTTGTAACAGCTGCTTGCCAATATGCTGCCCTGAAAAATGAAGGTGGGCAAAGAGACACAAAAAAGGCATGTACATGATGTACAGGTGGGTATAGGAGGGGGGCTGCTCTCCTCTCTGCATCTGATGTGCAAGAGACATCCACAGTGAACAGCCCTCACTGACCACCAAGCAGAAAGAAGATGTGCCCACCAAGCAGAGAGATGTGCCCACGATGGAAAGAACAGCCCCAGGCAGCCTCCCTTGCTGCCTTCCCATCCCTGGTGCTGCAGGCAGCCAAGGGCCCTGCGATGACGGAAGTCAAGGGCAAGCTCCTCAGGTGGGGAACCAGCAGCAGAAGAAAAAACGAAACTGAAATGTTTCTGAAGAAAATGTTTGTGTAAGTCTTCCACGAGGTGTCAGCAACAGCTATTATTCATCAGAGCTGAACAGAGTGCCTGGGGCTGCCATCCACCTCCTCACATGGCATGTCCTCGCCAAAGGAGAACAAATCCTGTCTCGTGACTGCCGGCAGCTCTGCAGGGGTGTCTCCCTGCAGGATGATCCGTCTCTGTCCCCTGTCTAACACAGCAGAGCAGAGGGTTCCCCATGCAGAGCCAGGATCCCAAGGACCAGAACTGTATGCTTGCATGTTAACACTGACCTAAAGAACTCACCAGCTAAATCAGGACAGTCAAAGCAGCATTGCTGCACCCCTTGTGCAGGTGGGATGCTGGTGGCACAGAGAGATTAAATTGGAGATCACTGACGTAGCCGCGGTGAGATGGGCACGTAGAGTGAGTATATTCCAGCTCAGTGCTCCTACTGCAAACACCCTGACTCTCCTCATTCCTTACTTCTCTCTGAAGATGTTCAATTTTAGCTAAACAGGACATTAGGCATTTCTGTCTGACTCGTTGGCAAAGACCACAGAGGCTTAAAGCAGAGTGGCAGCTGTGCTGCTCCAGCCCACCACGGGTCTGGAGTTGTTGTCCGAACTCTGCTGACCTTTGGTCCTGAGCCTGCCTTCTTTGAGAGGAGACTGGTAAATGTCAAACCTATGCACAAAATCCTTGCAAGGACTGAAGTAAACCCCGTATCCTTCAGCCCTGTTCAAGGATGAGGGATGTACTCTTTGCCCACCTTTCATCTCATGCTAAAAAAAACATGTTCAGTGTACTCCCTGATACTGCCTGTTTTGCTTTTAATTAAACCCAGAGTCATGTCCATTAAGTCAAAATAATCCTGCCCTCAATTTAATGAAAGCCTCAGAAAGCAAATGACGTCTGCCACAAGAAATGCCAGAGCTTTTCCCTTCGTCCGATTACGTGTTTGGGGTTTCCGTAGTATTAAGAAGGTTTTAGTTGGTCACTGGCTGGAGAAACCAAAGGATCAAGGTCCTGGAGGAGGGTGAAGACAAGAATAGCTCTGAGAGGACACGTCACGTTACTCGGATGTGGTTGCACCGACGGAGTAATCTTCGTCATGTGCCAAGGAACCTGTGATAAGCCCTCTCATAGTCGGATCAGTAGTAAGATCAGTTACTTAATTCAAAGTGATTAAAACCAGGCTGGACTGCAAACAAACAAGTCATGTTTGTGGGTCTGTGCAAAAAAAAACCCATATCACAAAATTAAAACCTTTCAGAGCTGTCCTGTTACATCTCTAGTGCTGGGCACCCTATAAGCAATTTTAGGGGCAGATGTAATCCAGTGCAGTCTACAAACAGGCTGCCTTTCCTACAGGCAGGCTCCCACTTCGAATCTATGTGGCAAATACAATTTGCAAAGGGTTACCCACCAGCTGTGAGGCTGCAAGGACTAGGCATGCTCTGGCCTATTTTTAAGCCAGTGCTGGGGCCCAAACCACACTGTGGTTGTAGCCATTCCTGCCACCTCCATAGGAGAACTTGGCCTGTGAAAAAGTCTCAGTTCCACACCGAAGATATTAATTTCCTACACAAAAGCCAATTCGGCTTTGCAACTATGCTAATGACCCGCCTTTGGGCCCTAACACCACTTGGCTTGCCCAAGCATGTGTGGACAACGAGTAGAAAGGGCTGGGCAACCTGACTTACCACCACACTGAACATACAAATCAATGACAATGTCCTGACAACAGGGAGAAAAGGATTTGGGATTCTCATCAGGGCATCTCCCAGAGCAGGCAGCACACAGCGATGTGGCGGGTGGTGCTGCCAGCAGCAACAGGCAGCAAGGCACGGGCAGACACAAAGGAAGGGCTGTAGAATTAGCTATTTTTCAACCATTTCTTTCGATCCTGCACTTTGGTACAAATTATCACATGCCTGCAGTGATAGGATACAACTGACAGGTTAGTGCCCTGGTGATAGCAGGGAGTGGTGAAGCGGCTGCCTTTAATGAGTTTTCACCTGGAATCGGAAATGAGCGGTGAAAGAGGATTTTCTATGTCGTGGCTGACATCCAAGACGCCAGGAGCTGTGGTGGATCTGCGGGGATCCTCGGATGACGAATTGCGCTGACAAATGCCGGACGTAATTCTCTCCAGCAAAGCAGCTCAGTGCATGTTATCCTTCTTTTATTCTCTTCCCTCAGATGTGGTCAGCAAGAGTTTTTAAGTGTGACAGTGGCATGCAGTATCCTGCCTGGCTCACCCACCTGCCTGCACCCCTCACACAGACCCCGAGGGTTTGGTGTGAGCATCTCGTGACAGTGAAGTTACAAAGCAAACCAGCACAGTTTAGGCATTGTTTCCCTGGCTGAATGGTGGTTCAGAACAGGCACGACAAAGGGGACGGCTGTTCCTCACCAGCTTCGTGCTCACTGGGGTCATTGGAAGGGTTGGGAGTGTGTTGCGGCCTCCCTTCCTGCCACCCTAAGCAGCTTCACAGAGAGGGCTGCAGGAAGCAGAGCATTTCAGCCCACGTCTGGTGATCCCCCTCAGTCTGCACTAGCGTTTCCCATTCCAGCAGCAAAGACCAGCAGCTGTGCTCTCATACATGGGAGCTGGGGAACTCCAAGGTCAGAGAAACCAGAGCTGTGGCCCGTGGACCCATCAGTGACTGGCATTGCCCACCTGCAGATGCCAGAGTCTGATCTTCCTGACTGAGAGGACAATGGCTGCACGCGGGGGAAACACTGGGGTCAAACACCCCATATCCCTGGGACCCCAAGCCCCCGAGAGCCCCGATTCCTACAGCCCCGGGACCCCACACCCCCATATCCCAGGAACTCCATATCCCTGGGACCTCCTGCTCCCGGGAGCCCCGATCTCATCGCCTTCGGGACCTCACATCCCCGCACCCCGGGCCCTCCATGCCCCCGGCCCCTGCCCCCAGCCCCTGCCCCCGCCCCGCGGCATTCCCGTCCCGCCCCCGCGGGACTCCGAGCCCGCAGCCAAGTTTCTTGGAACTTTGCCTCCCGTGACGCACGCGCCGGTGCCGGGCCCCGTCCTCCCGGAGCAGCCAATGGGCGGCCGGGGCGCCGGGGCGGCGGCCAATCGGCGGCGGCCGGACAGTTCCCCGGTCCTGACCGACCTTCACCGCCCGGCCGGGGGGGCGGATAAAAGGGCCCCGCGGCGGCGCGCGGCGCTCCCGCCTCTCCACTGCGGCGGGCACGGCACGGGCGGCAGCGCGGGACCGGCGGGGAGGTGAGCGCCGGGAGCGGGGGGAGGGAGGCCGCTCCCGTGTGTCGGGTTCCCGTGCACCGGGGATGTGGGCGTTCTGTGCGCCGCGGGGAGGCCGTTCCCGTGTACCGGGTTCCCGTGCACGGGAATAAGGGCGTCCCGTGCACCGCGGGGAGGCCGTTTCCCCGTACCAGGTTCCCGTGCGCCAGGGATATGGGCGTCCTGTGCGCCGAGGGGAGGCCGTTCCCTTGTACCGGATCTCCGTGTACCGGAGACATGGGCGTCCCATGTACCGGAGGGAGGGATGGAGATCCCGTGCACCGGGGCGCCGCGGCGGCTCGCTGCCCCCCGCGCCGGCGGAGAGGCGGGCGGGCCAGCCCGGCCAGCCCCGGAAGCAGCCCGGGGAGTCCCGGCCGCCCGGCACTGACCGCCCGTCCGCTCCCGCAGGTCTGGGCCGATGGTGGGAGGAAGCCTCCGGAGAAGCCCGGCCGCACGCCATGCCCTGGAGCGTCCGCTGGGTCGGCGGCTGCGGCGCCCAGTCCCAGAAGCAGTGCAAGAAATCCTCCTTCGCCTTTTACCAGGCGGTGAGGGATCTGCTGCCCGTCTGGTTCCTGGAGGACATGCGGACCATGGAGGTCTTCCACTGGGAGGACGGGGGCAAAGTGAGCTTGTACTCGCCCTCGGAGGCGCTGCTCTACGCGCTGGTGCACGACCACCAGCCCTACGCCCGGCACCTGCTGACTAAGTTTCCCCAGAGCGCCCTGGCCGTGCCCAGCCAAAGCTTCAGCTGCTGCCAGTCAGCCCCGCACCTGGCCATGGCCGTTCGCTACAACCGGGTCCGGGTCCTCTTCCGAATCCTCAAGACCGTCCAAAACTTCCCTCCGAGTGACAGAGCCGGCCACCTGGACCGCCAGGGCTGCAGCCGCGTGGAGGGCGGCAAGACAGCCTTGCACATGGCCTGCGAACTGGTGCGACCCGAGTGCCTGCTCCTGCTGCTGGGCCACGGCGCGTCGCCCTGCCTGCGGGACAGCGCTGGGAATACCCCCCTCGACACCCTGCTGCAGCAGATCTCCCACGTGCCGGCAGCCAACATGCGTGCCAAGCTCCTCTGCCTCGACTGCCTCTTCTTCTTCGTGCCTCAGGACGCCCAGTTTGCAATGAAACAGCAACTGTTGGACAACCGGCAGCAGTGGCAGGACCTCCTGGGGGAGAACAGGTTCCTGTGCCTGGTGGGCTTAGCTCCCCCATCACTGTTTGTTGGAGCCATGCGTGTCTTGATCAGGACCATTTCACCTGAGCATTTCCCAGAGGCTCTGGACAATCTGCCTCTGCCTCATTTTCTAAAGCCTTTGGACTTGAAACTGGAGAGCTAGAGGGGTGGTATGAGAGCCTCCCGCTCACCTGACAGAAATAGACTTGTGCTAAAAATGTATCAGTATACAAAGCTGCTAATGCAGTGGCCCAGTATCTGTTTTAATGAGAACTGTATTTTTTAAAAGAATACCTGGCACTTTACAATATATTTTATTTAAAGATCTTTGTGGTGAGGTGAGGGCCGTGCTGCATTTTATAAAGATGTTCTATGGCATGTACAAATGAGGATATGTGGAAGAACATATTTGTAAATACATCCGAATAAACCAGTGGCAGATGTGATCAAAATACAAATCAAGCAACTGAAAACCCTGGAGTGGCATGTGCCTTGGAAAAGTGTGTGCAGGGTGGGGGAGTATCTTTTTGTTAGGATTTCCCTGTTACATAAGCCTCGCCGTCCTGGAACAGGATGACTCCTTTTTTACAGCTCTCCTAATACATCTTGGCAGAGATGCGGGGTTTTTTTAAAGGCACAGATGAAAACTTCCTCATCTTGTACACAAGACCAAAGAGAAGCCAGATACTGTTAAAACTTCCCTAAACAAGGCTGGCAAGGATGTGCATCTGAACAAAATACATTTGAAAATATGCATAAATAACAGTTGGCTTCCTTGTAAAGTTGCCTCTGTTCCCCTTGGAGGGCCAAGGTGCTGGTTGTCAGGCAGTGAGAGATGGAGCACGCACGTGGCTCTGGCCAAAACTGTTCCTGCCCTGGCAGGGCTGGACCCTGAAGCCCCTCTGCGTGATTGCAGCTGGGGAAGGAGGGTAGCACACAGCAGGAGGGCCAGCCTGCTTGTGCCTGCTCTCTGCTGTTTCCAGAGGGGTTTAAGGAGGTATGGCAATGGCCCAGGATACTACAGCATGGCTTTTTTTCAGTGGATTCCAGCCCCTCCACTGCCACTCTCCATCAGGATGTGATGGCTCAGATTCAGCTGAGAGCACTGTGGCAGTCTTGGTGTCCACTCTGGGTACCAGAGGAGTAGCTTAGATCTCTAACCTTTCCCCAACTATCCCTTCTGAGATGCTCCAAGGTACAAAAAACATCCTCACAGCTGCTCTAGATCAAAAAGCCCTTCAGGGGTAATGTCCTGCTTCCAACACGTCTGTTGTGACAGAGCAAAGGGTACAGCTTCAGTTCTTTGCTCTGCAACCTTTACTCTACAGCATTCCGGGCAGTCCCTGTGTAACTGGCACTGCCCCTGAGTGCTCTGCAGGGAGCTGTGCCTGCTCCACCAGCCCTGCAGTGATAGTGATCTCCTAGGCCACAGTGCTGGAGCCTTGGCTCTGTTCTTGGAAGTTGTCATTGAAACTGTAGGGTTTTGTTTCAGTGCTTAAATTCATAGCCAGGGAGTTGTTTGCCACTTGAACTACTTCAGCACTGCTGTGCCCTCTAAGGTCATCAAGGAACTGATGTGCTTAGGAGAGAAGAGGCCAGGTTCAAGCCACAAATTTCTTTATCTGTAAATTAATTTTGGTTAGGGGAAAGAAAAAGAAAACTACAGAATTAGGCACTATAAGCTGTTCATGTTTCAGCAGAACAGAGTGGTATTTCATCTAAAATAATCTCTGTACTGCATGCACAATAAAAGATAACCCATACTTCTGAAATTTGAGAAGAAACAGAAAGAAGATTGCTATTCTTAGCCTGATAGCACTGAAAATGTTTCCTAGAAGAGAAAATGTTCCTTTTTCCCAAGAAACCAAGCTGATATGTGCTCAAACCCATTACCATGGGAAATTCAGGTCCCTTGCTGGAAACCATGGAACAATTCTAACTGTTCTCTTCAGCCACTTTGTTGATTATAAAAATACAGAAGTCCAAAGAACTAATCCCTCACTTAGCCACTTAAAAAAAAATCTATGTTGCTAAATTCTCTACTTGAGTACATGTTCTCCATTGCTCCTGTAATAATGGTGTGGAAACATCTTTCAAAACAGACAAGTAGTAAAGCAGTCAGGTCTAACTTGCACATGGCAAAGTGTCAGTAGGTGAGGGAAGAGACAGGGGTGGGGGTGGGAGGGAATGTTTATCAGCCTTGCTGACAAAGCCATAATGAGATTCAGCAGTGGGAAGTTGGTTAGTTGAACTGAGCCCTGGACGATGCTCCTGCTCCCAAGCTGAGAGGGTAATTACACATTGGAACAGCACGACAGGCTGGGCGGGACGTCCTACACCTTCAAATGAGCCCTTAACAAAACACGAACTCGAGGCAAAGGCTGCCTTGTGACTCCCGGGGCAGTACTGCCCTCTCACCAGCTCTCGGGTAATTCAATTCAACAAACAGAACGGATCCCCTCCACATGTTGTGATGGGTCCAGAGCCAGCTGACTGCCGTGCCCTTCCTGTTATTCCGGGACAGAGTCAGACTTGGTGCCGAGCCCACCGGGGGATGGCTCTGCCGAAGGTCGCCGACAGCCCTCGCTGCCTGTGGCTCACTGGTGTCTGCGACGCTTCATCTGCAGAGGCTGAGAGGAACTGTGGGCAACCCACACCAGTGACCGCGCCGACCACTCACCCAGCTGGGTCCAGGCTTGTTTTCCAGACAGAGTCACAGCCTGGAAAAAGGCTGGCGCTTCTTGGCATTGGAAACAGAAGCCCTTTGTTTGTAGACCAAGCAATAGCAGCAGCGGCTTTCCTCAGTCTGACCTGCCAGCACATCTCTGACTTCTGCCACCTTTGGGGCACAGTGCAGTGCAGGCTCCACAGCCCGTTCAGTTTTCCATCTCTTGGAAAAGACCACCAACGAAAGTGCCAGTAAGTGGCAGTTGCACCACCACTAACAAACTTCATAAAGCAAACACGGACAGGGATTGTGTCACTGCAGAAGAGGACTGTGGTGCTGGAGCCAGGGAGCTGGCCATGAAAGTGTGGGAAAGAAGATTCACCAAGTCCTAACACCATGAGAGCCCAGGGGTAAGGAGACAGACTTAAAAGCTTCTGTCTTACCTGCACAGGTTAATCTAGTCACACAAGGCAAAAAACTCATCTGTAGGAAATACTTCCCAAAAGTGTGTAAGGCAGTATACAGAGCCAGCATTCCTGAAAAACTCAGTTACAGCCAGTCCTCTAAAAAACTTTCTATCATGAAACAGTGATGAAATCTAATATATATTTCCCATGGGTTGCTCAAGCACTTTAAAAACAAAAGGTTCATATTCTACCCACCTTTTAGTACAAAGCGGTTTTACTTGTTGTGATAGGTTAAAAAAGGCCTGAAACGTTTTCATTCGGAAAGCAAGGGGAGAGAGGAAGTACTCTCAAGTTGCAGTTAGTTTTGACTCTGCAATTGGCTCCTCTCTGCAGCTCCCGAAGTTCAGCCTGTCTAGAGTCTGCAGAAGGAGATGAAGTCTATTGTGATTTGGAGTAACTTGTCTAAGAGATGGATTTGCGCTCTTAACAGTCTTCTTTTACCCTGGCACAGAGGCAAGGAAAGACAGAGACTAAAAAGGGGCCAGGGTGCCAGGTTTGTTTCCTAATCCCTATTTGTCCTGTGTCTGGTGTTCAAGCCATATGGGTTTTTGACTTGCAATGTAAGAAATCTACTGACATCAGCAGATCCTTGTGCATTTTATCATCCCATCTAGGCAAACAAGGGACCCGTGCCATGTGCTTAATATTTAAAGAGCACTGTAAATACTTGCAAACCAACTTTCATAACATCTTAAGTTAATAAAAGTACTTCCATCACTGCTTGGTGTCAGCACCTGTCTAAGGCTACATCACCACAACCTTCCAGTCTGGCTTCAGTGGTCTCTCCTCCTCCACTTACAACGTGGGAAAAGGAAGTTCTGCTTATGACTTGCTCAGACCACATCAAACTGTCCTCTATTACCATGAACAAGAATCACTTCTGTGGTGCAGCAACTCTGCTGCTTGCACTGATTTACTCCTGCTCTTTCCACCACAGAGGTACACATGCACGTGTAGCTCTAGAGAGGAGGGGGCTGAGCTCCCTCACAAAACCTAACTCAGCAGCCATAGCAGGAAACAGAAACACAGTTTGCAGAAACATCAGATCCCTCCCTGCTGCTACAAGAAATGGATCCCTGTTCAGCCGGGGTACAAAGATTGCCCCCACTTGCCCTCATGATCTCTTTGCCCAGTGGTTTAGTTGAGAAATGAAAAAAAAAATCATATAAATCAACAAAGCAAATCTTCAGAAGCCTCGAAGAGAAACTCAGCATGTTTAGGAATTATTGCTAAAGCCAGAAGAGCCTGGTCATCTAGTCTAAATTGTGTATGACCCAGGCCAGCAGTTCCCATGCTGGGCTTATCACATCTGATAGATTTACAGCATTTACTTTAAATCCAACTTCATTGATTTTTAAACTGTGGTGCATCCAATGCTCTCCGAGGAACTTGTGACTGAGCCAAGCAAAAGTCTCATCCAGCTAACCTCAAGCTCGTATCTGTCCCTAAACCCCAAAACATTCCCTGATATCAACCCTGCCTCCTTATTTTGTAGGAAAAATTATTCTTTCTTAATACAAATGCGAGAATTGACCATAATGGATCTGAGTCAGCAAGTAGGAGACAGAGACCCAATTCAGAGAAGCAAAGAAAGCAGAGGGACTTTGATCTGTCCCACACTTGGGCTTCAGCTCTCTGAGCAAGGTTTTGGCAAGTCTGAGCCAGTAAGTCAGGACCCTGCATGAGCTCCAGTCCCCTCAGCCATTGTAAGGTTATGTTCTCTGTACTACGAATCTAATGGGAAACAGAGCAAATCAACACTTCTCCTTCAGGAAAGCAAATTAGGCCTGAAAAGCTCAATTCCCCAGTTCAGGCCTGATGCAACCCATTCTGAGCCATGGCAAGACACCTGCATGCCTGGAGTATGAGGGGTGACCATGGGCCAGTCTCCCCTTCACTGTGCTCACCAACCAAGGCAAACACAAGAGCAGTAAAGTCCATGGACCTCAACAGGGAGATGAACAAAGGGCCAGACAAGTCCTTCCCTTAGGGAAAGCAATGGAAGGAGGCCAAGGGAGGAGAGAGAGACTTCCAGGCAGAAAGCACTTGGCTGTACATCTCAGCCAGGACAGGGAGCAGCTTCCAGCTCCGAGGAGAGCAGCACCCTCCCTGCCTGTTGGCCCCCTGATCCCTGCACCGCTTGCTGTGAGTGCCACAGCTCCTCTCCCACAGCCTTGTGGCTCTGAGGGTGAACTGTGTGTGTTCCCAGCAGTGACCAGGCAGTGTCCACAGACCCCGACTCTGTTTGGAAAACTGGGCAGCCCTATCTTCTCTCTCAGCCAGCAAAGCTCCTTTGCCCAAAATTGTTCCTCTGCTCCTTTCTTCCAACCCCCATGGTAATTACTGTTTTGATGTAAGGGGTGTTTTTTGGCATCATGCTCTTAATATTCAGGCTTTATTTTATAATCATTAGGGGTTTTTCTTTTTAATAGTGCAAGTAAATTGCAGTAAACACATACTACATCACACTCATATTTCTAATGTGATGTCATTTCCCTGACAATGTTTGAGGCAGCATTTTAGGGCAAAGCCTAAAAGGATAAGTACTTTCTAACTCACAGTAAGAGAGAGAATGAAGTCCCTCGAGGAGCTGAGTTTCTGAACATGCTTTCCTCCAAAACCATCTGCTAGTGCTCTCCTGCTCTCTCCCACTCCTGCAATAAGGAGAGCTATTGATGGTTAGTGACTCAAAGTGGCAACACAGAGGGATACAGACTCTCAAACTGATTTCAGTCCCTTGTTAATGACAGGCACAGACAGAGCTGTGGCCAAAGGCAGGCTAGATAAAATTCCCCAACTAGTGAAGGAGGTGATCTCAGCAACTGCTTGCCCGCTGGTTCTGTGAGGAGAGGAACACATCGCTTCTGACAACACATCCGCAAGCTCTCCTAGCATGAGTGGGGCTGGGACCTTAGGGACCCCAGGGCTTAGGAAAACCCTAAGCTAAGAGCACCATAGGGCCACAAAGCCACTGCAGAGCTCTCAGTGGTAGCAGTGGGAAAAACACTCACATGCCAGCAGGAAGAGTGTGGCACTCCCTTGGGTTTGCCTCCTCGTTCGGATGCCCAAGGTTTGACTCAGCTTTGCTGCCGCCTCCTTTTCCCTGCCAGTAGCAGCACCAGGGCTGTGCTCAGCCACCAACACCCTGGCAGAAAAATACCTTCTGAGATAGCCCTGAGGTCAGAGCTGCTGGCAGGGCAGACCAGGTGAGCCACTCACTGAGTCACTCGTCAGGTAGAATATTTTGAAGGATAAAACCAGGTTATTTCCTTCAAAGTGGAATGCTAGGTACGTATCACCCAGGCTGCCTTCACTTAGAACATTGGCTGAGGTGTTGGACCTCTGTATAACATGCTGGCCAGAGATGGGCAGTTCACATCCAGCAGCATCATCCCAACCTTCATGACAGGTCATCAAGCTATCAACCCATCAGCCAGGGCTGTGGTGTCAGGCTCTAGGTGACAGACTCAGGTCTATCTCCTCATAATCCTTTGCTCCAGTCAGTCTGGTCTCTACAAGACTGCAACTTCCTGAGAGTTGTCACCCCAGACTGGGTGTGCACAGGGAGGCACTCCACCCTCCATTATTTCTGGCAGGAATAAAGTCCTCTCTCCTGTCCTGTCCCAAGACTTTTGTCTGCCACCAACTCCATCCAGCACTGCTTACACCACTGCTCTCTGGTTGCAGGGGAAGCACACTACCAGCATGGTGATGGGCTAACAGCATCCAAGCTGTCCTTCACTGTTGAACCCGGTAAATCCCAGCTCCCCACTGAAATCAGGCCACTGTGGAGCACAGAGTAGGAGGCACCCGGGGCTTTGGGAAGACAGCATGGCCAGGCAGACAGTGGGGCCAAGCACCACAACACTTGTATCATGAATGCTGTGAGAACCTGAGGTCCTAATTCCTAATCCTTTGGTACCACATGGTATCAGCTGTGCTTACACAACGTGCTTAGATATGACTAGTGGTACTGAGCCACTGCCCACATGATGAACAGCCAACCCACATCACACCGTCTCCCCTTGCCAGTTTAGACAGACACAGAGCAGTTAATTCCCAGCTTCTGAGCTCGAGCTTTTTCTGAGTAACATCAGCAAATATTCTTATCAGTAACATCAGCAAATACTCTTATCACCAGAGGCCTCTGGCTCAATATTGCCCTGCACTGGCCGCCGCAGTGGCCTTTATCTCTTCAGGTCTCACAGGCACTCAACACAAGCCAGCTAGCAGACCTTGTCCTGCAATAGTCCATGCTGCACCTGCATTTTTACTGGTACCAATCTGGGAGTTGTTAGACAAGTGTTTCTACTGCACAGCTGAGCCTATTGGGGCTAAAAAGAGAACCAAAATGCTCTGCTCAAACAGCAGGACTCTGATGTGTTCCCATCCTCTTTCCACTTTAGCTGAATGATGGGAGGAGAAAAAAGGGGGAGCAAATAGCTTTGCTAGTCCTGACAGTGAGGAAGTAATTTTCCGAGCTAGAGCCAAGCAGAAGAGGGAAGAAGTGACACAGAGCTTGGCTCTGCCCACATCCAACCCAGAAAGAAAAGCTCTGCTTAGCAAATGCTGTGCCTTTCCGAGGGTGCAAAGCAGCACCGAGCACTCACTCTGGGAGGTAGTAGGTCCCAGCTGGTAGTCTGGGTCTGCATCTATTCACCTTTTCAGCATTTGCAGTTCATGCATGGGAAGTGGCACTGTACTGTACCAAACCGAGGACACAGAGCTGGGAGGGTATTCGGAAGTCTTTTGTTCCAGAATCAAAAGAAGCCTTTCCTGCCTCCTACTTGGGATTTGATGCTTTAGAAACTGGTTGCTCAGATACCAAACAAATCTTGTGTAGACTCGCTATTAAAACAAAAGCATAGAAATTTATGTAACCAAATCCCTGCTTTGGACTGTGACCTTACCAGGCCCTATTCATTAATTAGGCTACACTGAAGCTTTACTCAGATTCAAACCTGACACTGATGCAGCTCACTCTGTAGGAGACACCCTTGCTGATGGGACACATACCAAACATGCTGTTTTAAAGCCATCTTGACCACAGGTGGCCTTGATGATCCAGGCAGTAAATACAGTGTGGCACAAAGATGTGTGTCCTACCTCTCTGTTAGCTGGTGTCTCTGAAGAAAAAAGCCAATTTGGCTATTGGAGCTGATGAGTTTTAGCTCAGCTGGCAAAGGGGCTTCACACCCTGTGACAGCAAGCCTTGAGCTCTGAGCCTACAGAGAACTTGCATTCTTTCTGGTATCAAAACATGAAACCAGCACAATGCTCATGGCATTTCTACCTGCCTTCCGAGTTCCCAAGGCCCTGCAACATAATTATTTACAGAATTATGGGAAAACATAACCGTTTACTGGTTTGTTGTTCGCTTTTCTATTACCGTAGGATGTACCTGCCCGTCACGCTACTCTCAAGCCCACACCCTCACTGAAAGCTCCAAGCCTGACATCCTGCTGAACTGGCTAGGGAGGGTCACCCCACCCTGCTCACCACTCAGGTTTGCTCCATTCTGAGCAGCCTTTGGGAACTGCCTGACCACAGTCAGTCTGTCAGCAGCAAACCTTCAATTCCTGTTTGCCTGCTCTCCTTCTTAATCTGCCTTTAGGTAAAGACAAGTTTACTGCTGATCATCCCTTCAGAAAGTGCTGCTACCACAATAAAACATGGAAAAATACATGAGATAGCTGTTTTTAGAGAAAATGACCAGGTAATAAATAAAATCACACAGCTCAGGCCTGCTGAAGTCAAAGACTGATACTACACATAAACATCCACTTGTAGAGGGACTACCTCTGAGGAGAAAAGACTATTGGAACCAGCAACTAGAGCTTAACAAAAGTGAATTTACTGCACAATTCTAACAATTTTCCTTTTACAAGTCTCCCATATTGTTGTAATGACAAATCATCAGTGGTCAAAGGAACCTTTCTCATTTACGCTCGTGACATCCTGACTCTGAAAATAAAAACCAAACCAAACCCCAGTTATGTTACAGCTATTACAGGTGATGTTCCATGTGTTAGCCTGCTGGCTGCATTGCTTTTGTGCCTCCTCTACAATAAAGAGCACTGTTTTCACACAGGTCATCAATAAGCCCTGCCCTGAATGCTCTCATGGGTAAGAGAACTGCTGGAGGACTGGTGTGCAGAACTGCTGTGTGTTCACAGCACCCAGTGACTGTACAGGCCACTCACTTAACAGTTGGACTTGATCCTTGTATGTCCCTCCCAACTCAGAATACTCCATGATTCTGTGAAAATGACATCAAAGGAAGATGAACATGTTCTTCACCTTCAAAATTCCTTACTTTCTGCTGATGTCATTCAGGTGTACCAAGCAGAACACAAAAGGACATAAGAGTACTTAAGGAAGTGAACTCAAGGTGGTACCACCTACATAAAAGAATCAAGCAAAGCAATACAACATTAAATAGCTCTGACAGATAGATGTTCTCATCCCTTTATATAATCACAGGGATTGTTCTCTTTGTCCAATCTTAATGCTTCATGGAGTGGAACTGCCACCATCTTCTGACAACAGCACAACCTAGTAAGTCTTATTATAAGAAAATGCTTCCTGCCATTAAGCGTGTTTCTTCTTTCCTCATTCTTCTTCCATAGGTCAGACTTATTCTCTTCAGCATTCCCTGAAACCATCATTTTACTTTCATGGATTAAGGCAGGTATTCTTTCAAGGCTCTTTCACTTCCATCCCTGCCTCCTCCCCAACAGGGAGCATTATCTCTGCTCATACTGCTTTTCTCAGAATGTCTTTTCTGAATTTAGGTGCTTTCAGTTGTTTGCAGTAACCTAGATGTGAACACCTCAATATCAGAGGGAAACAGAGCTACATTAGCACTATGCAATGAAAAGGAGCTTCAACCCAAACCAGGACCAAAGCTGCAAATATTACACAAAACCTACTACCACAGGCCTCCTGTGACTTGACTATCTTGTGGAAAGATATGCTCCTATTTCCCAACCAGTGGCATAGAATGGCTTCCAAAGATACCCCTTACTGATGTGAACTACAGCAGAGACATTGGGGTAAAGAGAGGGGGGAAAAAAGATGGTTCCTTCCCCAAGTGTCATCCATGTTAAAATTTTATAAGCCACTGCCAAAGAAGAAAGACTATCACATCATAGAAAAAAGATGCATTTATTTTGCAAAATCACTTGCTTGGGATGGCTTCCAAAAACATCTTACTTGGCTGAACACAAGCAGAGTTGCCTCCAGAGCTGTTATATGGCAAAGCCTTAGGTCCTACTAATATTCCTGCAGCCTATCCAGGATCCATTATAGTGAAAGTTTTGCCATGAATATAGATAGGACTAAAGATGAAAGACAAGCATTCCAATATTCCCTAATCGCCTGGCTGTGTTTTCACAAAATATTTTTTCAAAATAGTCAAAGTATTTTATTTTTTTTTCCTAGTAACCCCACACGTTTATAACTGTGACCAGTATTTCTTGAGCTTAACATGACAACTGAACTCAGATACTGCAAATCTGCTATTGGGAAAGCAGCAAAATATAAGTCAAGAGATTAATGACACCAGTGCTAATAAACAAGAATAAACTCAGATTTAATTTATTTTTCTTTTTTTTTTTTTGGAAAGCAATGTACATATTCCCACTGCAGCAGTGTTTCTGGAGCACTGATTCTCAAAGATGCTTCATCTGGCACTGGCCAAGTGGACCACATTTGTTTACACAAGTGTACAACTTCCATGGTGCTTTTTATTAAAAATTAGACGGAAAAAGCACAGGAAAATCTACAAGGAAGTTTTAGTGGTGATCCAGGTCATCCCACTCAAGAATCTGGGGAACTGCTATTTTAAATCTGCTCACTCTGTACAAGCTGTACTTGTAAAACTAACAAGAGATCAGTAATGAAAGGTGAGAATCTTGAATGCAAAATGCAAACAGGATAATATAATATGCAAATCATCTGAGTGAGAGGCCTAATTGTTGGGTCCATTAGACACTGGTTTCAAAAGTAGAAATCTCAAGCTGAAAGCTACTGTCACTCATTAATGTCCTAAAACAACTGTACATGGTAGATACAATAAGGGCAGTGCTGCTCCCCTCAATGCTAACCTTTAAAATTAAAAACTGCACAAAATTTGGTGAAATTCATCATGAAGACAGCATGAACAAAGTTTCATTTGCAGTAACTGATCAAGGATGCAATTTGTGTTTCTGTTGTGTTGACATGTTCCACCTTGGCTGACTTCAGAAAATGCAGCAGGGAACCCCAGACTCAAAGCAAGAATCCTTAGCTAGACCTAAAAATCTCCCCATTTGTCAAGATCTGCAAAAGATTTCTATTACCCACCACAGAGGCTGGCAAAACTCAGGCAGGCAATCCCACACAGGCGATGAGCCTGTCCGTGCTGCTCAGAACGAACGCGGTAAGGGAGACACTGAAGTCTGGGCTTTTGGCAGTACAGTTCTGCAGAGACAATGTTATTCTTTAGGTCCCTGAAGCTGACAGCAAGATAGATGTCGACCTGCTTCCAAAAGTGGCTTTGAGAAATCACTGTCGGTATGATTGCGACACTTGGGGATTGAATGAAAATTCATCTGGAAAGATACGGCATCTCTCTCCCATTAAAAAAAAATAACCAAGCATCTGTTACCTTCTATCTCAAAAGTCTTCTATTAGAATCAGGTTTAAGAAGTTACTATACTGCAAGCAGCCAGCAGTGGTGAAAAACATGCTGCGTAATACTAAGGGGAAGGTTAAAGATGACACAAAAACCTGCTGGTTTAAGGGTTTTTATTAAAACCAAAATTAAGAGTAGAAGGAGCTGCTTCAGTACCTATCTAGACCTCAACTCCTGTCCTACAGCAATTAGAAATAACAAGATCGTTAGGAAGGAAAAAAGGTGCCATACAAAACACCCAGAATTGCCTGTGTTTTCGTGACAGGAATTGCTCTATGTAAACTTGTTGTGCATGAAAGGACAGGAGAAAGATCTCTCCACTAAGCAAAGAACAGCATGAAAAGCAGTCATCAGGCCTTAAAAGCAACAAGATTCAGCTCCCCAATGTATCTGTTTCTAGTCTAGACCAACATGTATTTCAGATTTTGTTGTTGTTTTAAACAGACCTCATGTTGACAGTATTTTAAGTAACCAGCTAATTAGACCTGAATCCCAACAGATCTCCTACACAAGTACCTCTGGCATCGACGTTAATATTTAACAAGGTCAGCAATATTATTACAGCAATTATAAGACAACCAATAGTGCTAACCATGTTATTTCAAAGTGCTACACTGATCGTTTACCAGGTTCTCCATAAGTTAAGAGGTCTGACTTTCACCACAGCACCGTGGAATGAAGTGCAGGTCCATTGCTTCACATGCTCTTATTCCCAATTTGGAGTGCTGGGTGCGGCTCACAGAGGGAACAGACCTTAGCCCATCTGCTGAGGCACAGAACGGATTTAGCAAGACAAGCGTGGGAGCTGAGCAAGTAAAATCTCAGTCATTCTAGCAATTACCCTACTTACTTTGCACTTCCCATGATCAGCTGGCTGGTCTGTTCCCTAGAACAACCAGGGATTGTGGGGTTTCTTGCTGGCAGTTGCAGTTTTTCCCCTGCAGCTCAAGCAAATTAATTCTCTTTTGTACATTCCCCTGCTCTGCAGCCAGGCACACATGCCAGGAATTCTGCTGGGGGCTTCCCGGGAACTTTCCTCCCGGTTTTTTATTTTTTTTCTGAGAGAGATCTAGTCAGCTTGATCTTTCACCTGACCCAGCAGAGTTTGGCTAAATGCATCCAGCCCACATTTATGCAAAATACAGCAGTGTGACAGCCTCAGCAAAGAGTCACCTATTGAGTATTCTCATTTCATGCTTTAAGAGATGTTAACACCTGTGCCGCTTCTCCATTCTATACATGAGATACCTCTGCACACCCTTAACAGCAGAGAGCTCCCAGCAAAGGCTCACACACTGATTAGACAGCAGGTCCACTGAATACAAATAAAGCACGCAGTGAACTTGTGCAAACCCAAGATGGTAAGTACAGCACATTAATACAATTCTGTACACATCTTCAGGTATATTCTCTCTGGATATGAGATTCAAAACACAAGTGCTGTAAATTGAAGTCTCTGTTTATCTGCTCTAAGAGTATCTCAGCTGAGGTTATGAGAAAAGTATATTAAAATAGAAAAATATGTCACTGGTTTCTTCTGTATCAGAAAGCGAATAATATTTGAAATACTAATTCGTAACTGCAGCTCCAGTCAGTGTATTCAGGTGTGCACTATTCAGTGACTATCAGAATCACAGACTATAAAAATCACTGTATTTAGAAGCAATTTATGAGGGCCAAAATGGAAGGGGCATTTTTCAGTTTGGAGAATTTAATTTTTTTTAATTGTATTATCATTGCTATTAACATTTACACAACAGAAAACAAAGCTTTTATATAGATGCATGTATAGATATGTATATAAGAAGTCCACCATCTGTAAGAACATTAAGATTCTCAATCAGATTTTTACTTTTTCTACGCGTTTTTCTTCCACTAGCATCAAGCAGGATTTTAACCTTACGGCTAACATAACAATTTGATAGACATATTTAAATAGATTTCAAGTCAGGTAGACTCAAGGATCAAAGGAATCATCATGGTAATTTCACCCAGCTTCTAGTGTGATACCAGCCACAGAATATTCTAAAACATTTCCTGCACTGAACCCAAACCTCACCTCCTATCTCAATTTCAAGCAATGAGGAACCCATAGCTGATAAACCTAGATATTATATTCAGCAGACTAAGGAGGTAATTTAATTCATCAAGACATTTTAATCTCTATCAGTGGAGCTCTAGTTGTAGTAATTCACAGACAATAATGACTGCAACTCAACTTTCGCTTCCCAGTAATTAAAATCTAGTCCTCTATATTACAAGTTCTCTTCTGTCCTGCTGATGTGAGAGTGGTTATTTTTAACTACAGTAAGTAATTATCAAACAATCAGGGTGATCTACTTTGTTTGGCAAGGGATCCATCACCTTTCTTTGCTGGCTACTTGCCACCATAATACTATTTCTAACACACAAGTTTCACTTTCAGGAAGGCTGCAAGAGGAATAAAGCTTGCATCTCAAATTGTACAGCTAAAAATCCTCAATCCAGTCTTATCTCTCTACTCCTAACTGGAGGGGTGGAATGTAGACAGGGCCACAGTTAATCTAAAAACTGAAGACCAGAGAACTTACAGCAAGGTAATGAGCAGATCTCCATACCATCATACACGATTTATGCTTCACTAATTGCTAATTAAGTAGGCAAAGCCATAGGCATACAACCACTTGAATTTCAAGCCTTTACACTCAGAACAGCATTTTCTGAAAAGTTGTGTCAAAGTTATTCCCGGAAATCTATCCAGAACTCTAGCAGAAACAACTAGCAACAGAACAGTTCACTAATTAAAGGGAGTTTTAGGAGAAAAGCAAAATTATAAGCCAGAATGTCACAGAAGTCTGAAATGCTTGGCAGAACTCATCTATTGGAAAGCAACGTAGGGGAGTTATGGAGTTCAGACCTTCTGATGTTCACAAGTGTGTGGGAAACAGGGGGGATTCTTGTCCATTGCATCAGACACTCTTTGAACAGCTAATGAAGGCTGAAGAAATATGAATTTTTGTACCTGCACAAATAAAGCTTCGTTTAGACAATGACCCAAGTTCATAACTTAGTGTTTCTCATTGTAATTTTCTTAGTAGTAGCAGCAGTGTTTCACTACAACAGTTCTACTATCTTACCTAAGCAATTGATGCATTTTCTTTGACACTGGTTAGTGAAAGATTTTCTCTGTACCATTGAACATGATCCTATTTATTTTCATTGCTGTGAGACAAAGAAAACCAAGAGTTTCTCATATATCTAAGATGGCTATTTCACAACAACTCATCACAGTCATCTTCCTTAAGCTGTGACATAGTGATTACCCCTGCATAATAGCAAGAAGACTGCTGTAAGGAGACTACCATTTCCCTGCAGGAGTCAGAGAACCAGCTGAACCAGTTTGTCAAGATAAAAGCTATGATAATTAGCAAGGACACTGCCATCTGAATAGGACTCCCGGAGCTGGAAGTGTGTTTAAGAGTCAGAAGTCTCATCAATCATTGCTGTGTTTTCTTGTGTGATGTTAACCAGGTCCCAACTCAGTCAGGAAACAGTCCTCTCCTTTGGGAAATGAAGCCAAGGTGTTCTCTTTTAAGCCCCAGCTGCAGTTCCAGTTAAAGGCCAGAAACACAGGAAGTCCTAAGATAATGTAAAATTCAAGGAAGGGTGCAGCTACAGCACGTGGTACAATCACCATTTTTGGCTGGACCATTTTCTAGCTGGGACCACACATGCGTATTTTTCACTGAGAGCTAAAATATTTAACCTGCAATTTTTGTTCAGCATGTAAGGAAAGAAATTTGTTTACCTCTATTACAGCAAGACCATCTTAATAGGGAGGCAACAAGCTTAATATTCAAATACGAGAAGTGTTTAATTGTCTTTCCTTGAAAGATGAACATTTTGTTGGCTTGACAGACCTGCCACAATTAAAAAAATACATGAAATAAACTTTACAGTATCTGGGTCTTTACATTGTCTTTACCATGTTGTCTGGGGCAACATTAGGGCAGGGGTTTCACAAGCAGTCTTTTACAATAAGGCAACTGCCAGACACAGAGAACTCTCTTGTGAATCATACAACAGATGAGTCTTACCACAGTAATTTGTTTCTTAAAAATCTAATTTATTGCACTTGTCTCAAAGCACAAACAAAACCAAAAACCTAAATACAGAAATAAAAGTAAAAAAACCCATCCTAATTTCATTAAAACTACCCTAAAAAGTAGTCTGATAAGAGCTCTTGACACCAATTTAATATTAACAACCATAGCAAGGAACAGTATTATACAGTAAATAAACAACTAGCAAGCTCAAACCATTACTAAGATGACTTTGAAAAATGTAATACAAAAGTGTCACTATTAAATAATGCCATTGTACTTGAGCATCTGGTGCTGGAGGGCACAGAGAAGAACTCATGTCCTTTCTCCAAAGTGATTGACTCAGGAGCTGTCACAAGATACTTTTAACCTGAATTTCAGCTTCTTTGGGGTCCTCAAGACACCAAGCTATGCTTGCATAAAACAGACTGAGTTACTTCACAAGCTGATTCCATTACCATCCACTTCCAGACAGGCTAAAAAAACCCAAACCTCTGGGGTAATCTCTGTATGCAGATGAGATAGCGAAGAGGCAAATACGTCATCTGTAAAAAGGAACCAAATCTGTCCTTCCTGTAAGACTGAGATCGGACTGAGAACTGACAGCCAGTATCACTAGTGCTACCAAGACCAACAACATAACTTGGTTCTCTCTCCACCGATTCACATTCTCACCTTGCACCATGTTTGTTCCGAGTTTAGTGCAGTACACGCATGAACTATTCTGAAAGAGAACAGAGGTTAAAAAGAAAACACACCCTTTTCCATATGTGTTAAATTCTCAAAACAGAAACATCCCCACTTTTCAACTCTTGGCCTTTTCTGAGGCTGACTCTTTTACAGTATTGGTTAGCAGCTGTTTAAAACATTCTGATGATTTATAAGCTTAGAACAAACACAAAATAACTCCTCCGCCTACAGACTGAACTCAGGTTCTCTCATCTATAGTTCTATTGCTTAAAAAAGATGAGGTATCTTTCAAAGAAGATTTAGCGTAAAGAAAAATAAACTGCAATGATTAACTTAGGTTACTTCCCAGTTCATCACATACCCCTGTTGCAATATCTGTTAAGTATAAGACACTTCAAAATTTAGCTAACATAGCTAAAAATCAGAATATTGTTAAGTACTTTCTCACAATATCACAATTTTTAATGGGATATATAGGTAATTCTATCAATTACCATTTTATCTCTTAATACATCTAAGTTTGGTACTCAAAACAATATGAGTCCAAATGTTAAAGCACTGGCTGGAGGCACAAATACAGCACAACAGGAATTATGAAAGCTGCCTTGTACATTCCTGCTTTGTACTACAAATGCAACAAGCGACCTCTTCTTATTCCGATGTGGGACTTACCCCCAAAACTCTGTCAGCTTCCTGATGGCTACAGAAATGGGCAAAAGTCCCCCTGATACTAGGTGGTATCCAAACTTCTACCTTGTGAATGAAGCTAAATTATGACCGAAATTTCTAAAAATGGAAGGTTAGTATAGCCTTGTAATTATTTATATGGAAATGGATCAAACTAAGTTCATTTTAACACCGATACTGTGTAATCATGATGTTCTCAGGTCTTACTAAGAAATACTTCACCATATTTTCTTCCATGCTGCAAGGAAAAATAATTCTAAATACATAGACAACAGTCAAAGAGTGATCCCATCAGTATGGTATGGAGTGACAAGTACAAGAAGAAATTGAGAAATGCTTAATGTTTCTGCTGTAGAGAAATATTTAATGCAATAGAATTCCTTCTCAAAATCAGTACATTAGTGTGCATGCTGTTGTGAAGTATTCACTTTCATTGCTAGTAAGATTAACTTAAGAGTTACATTTTCAAAGGAGCTTTTACAGTAGTATGGTATAACAATTGCAGTATGCCACACCTAAAGAGTCTCCCAAAAGATTATGTAACAAACATCAGAACTCACAGCTTGGGGGCTATGTAACAGGTCAGTTTTCCAATACAAAAGTGCTAATATCACAGGTCCAATATGAGTGGCTTTTAGATCCAATGTTCTGTACATACATTACAAAAATTCTGTCCTCCTGTTTTTTTCACTGCTTCACAAGCTTGAGAGACTTCATATCACTTCCCATTCATCTTCAAAATCATCAGGGTGAAGCAGAACAGAAGTGTCATTATTTTTCTGCAAACTGTGGGAATGGCTAAAGGTCTTAGTGAGGCGCTGGAGCAGAGATCCAGAAGTACTGATCGCCCACAGTTCATCTAGAGGGGTCACTGCAAAGCATAAATTCCATCTTTTAATTAAGGTAGCAGGTTCCAATTACAAACATTACATAAATAGTATTTGGATCTGTTTTCCTAATTATACCCAAAGAAGGTTTTTACTAATGTGATAAAAGCACCCTTGATGAAACGCACAGGGCGTGCAGCTCTGCCTGCATATGGTCAGCCTGAGCACCATCAGGCAGAACTCAAAGCAGACATCACAGCATTTTGGACAGACTGTCACACAGAACCAACTTGCCTGTCAAACGTGAGACATTTCCAGGAATCTTCTTCCAGTAGTCTCCTGCAGGATTCTTGTCAGTGACGCCGTATCGACGAGCTACATCTCCATTGGGGCAGCGTGCCCAAACAGTCCTGGTACTTAGAGCCAGCTGGCAGGCCTGCAAACCTGAAGAGAATTGGACATGAGGAGGGAATAATTAGGCTTTTCTAGACACTAAATACACTCGCAGAAAAGTACATGAAGAGCAGAAGTCAAGACTGCAATAGTTTTTGTATGAAACACTGGTGAACAAAAAAGCTTTTTACCTGCAGACTTTGCACTCACTACATCTATTGACCATAGAGGTTATCCCAACGTGGACACAATTCATGTGGCCACAGACACAAGAAATATCCAATTAGAGGACCTTCATAACACACTTTTGAAGCCTCCACTGTATCTTACTACTACATGGGGAATAATCCAACAATTACAATCTTAATTTGTCTAAAAATGCTTTACATAACAGACATTGTGGACCTTTTCCCCCCTCTTCACAAGTACTCTGCAACTAAGTGCCATGAGTTAATGCAGTGACAGATGTCTAAAAAGCAGACACCATCAAAGTAGTTATTTAGAAAGAAACAACTGAAAGTTAGTTTTATTTACAGGCAAGGCAAAAGTGTAATTTTCTAATCCATGCAGGCTTAGTAGAAAGACAATTTTTGTTACCCACGTTTAGGTAGAAACCTCATGTAGTATCACAATTAAATACAAAACTTCCCAAAGCACAATAGCTTCCTACTGCTTAGGAATTCTGTTTTCATTTTAACTGAAAGGGAACTGTACCACTTATTAATTCAGTGGCAGCAGCCTGAGATAACATAACAGAAATTCATTAAAAAATCATTGTATTTCTCCCAGTTAACTAGTCAGTGTTTTTAAGTAAAACCAAGGCCCTCTTTAAAAGATAACCCTTATCAAACACTTGATTGCCAAAAAAAAGTGTTTTAGTTAAGCATTACTATCCAATTTAAAAAGAAACAAGAAAAAAAAAACCCTAAACAGAACAAAACCACTAAGAAAATGGCAGAAACAACAAGGAACTGACGCATTAATTTTTACCTGGTACGTGTTCCCAGTCAGTGCCTACAGGCATTTCATCTGTAATTCCAACTCGTACATGGACATTCCATTTGCTATCAATTGCCCACAACATCTGATCATTTGGACTTGAATGAATGCTGACCAAGTTGATTCCTACTGGCTGTAAAATTAAGCACAGTATTTAAACTTTGTACTACTGTATCTTTGTATTATTGTAGCACTTGTTCTTCACAGAAGTATACAAGAGAAGTAAAATATTTACCAGATACTAAAGACAGGGAGAAATTAAACTGATATTTTATATGCTATTGTACAAAATTATCAATTTCCAAGAAGTCAACCCCTTTGTAAGTGGAAAAAGAACATGAATGGATGTGTATCATTACTGATAATGACATTCATATTTAATGTTCAGCATTCGAGTCTAGTAATGTTAGTATTTGCTAAACCACTGCTGTTCCAATCAGACACAGTTTCAATTGCAAGTTGAAGAGGGAACTCCTCCAATTAAATGCAAAAAATGCACTATTTTTCTCTTGACTTACTGAAAGTTTTCCTAACATAACTAACTCTGCATTTTATTTCTAAGCATATTCAAAATCAATACGTTTTTACAGCCTGAATGTCTCCTCTTTGCAATGAAATGGTGATCTGCCTTCTTCCCTGTACTCCATTCTACAGGAATACAACCATGGAAGAGAGGATCCACAACACTACCTTTCACATAAGTGAAACACACATCCCATTCTGCTCCCAGGCATGTTCTTACTCCACCTGCTTCTAAGGAGATTTGCCTTAGCTACTGTTCAAAATCAATGTTACTGACATCACAACAAAGGTGATTTTGTAAAAAAATACATCAGCCAACAGGTTGGATGATTGCAAATATCCTGCAAAATATGTGCTTCAAATAAAACACTGATAAAAACAAACCCCCCACAAAAGTTTTTCTCCACAGCAGCCTAATAAAGGCATTGCAGAAGACAGAACAATGTCTGACATCACCTCACAAAGTAGCACTGAATTCCCTGCTTTAGCCTCATAGGCATAAATTGAATTTCCAGTGTGAGAAATAGAAGAGCAAGCAGCTCTTTGTGTGTATAAACCTAGGGATACATATATATATACTTGCATGATCTGCAAGTATATATAAGCACCTCAGTCCCAGATGGGCCTTCTGTGTACATAACAGTTACCTGCTTTGGTTTTGCTTTTAAAACTCTGCTGCTGACACGTGTCTGGTCCAGCTATAACCAAGTTTAACTGGCATCACTAAAGCAATCCTGTCTATTCAGGTTTTAAGGCCTTTGACAGATTATCTTCTCTTGTTTTTGCTCTCATTAGGTATTTGCCCTCTGTTGGAAGCTTGAGGCTGGTAGAGGCTTGATGAACTATTTACCTCTGGTCACAGCAGATTCACAAGTGGCTGCAGTTTGAACATTTACAAGTAAGGCCACCAATTGTCTTGAGAAGCACTGACTACACAGAACATACAGCTGCCTAGCTACTTTCAGAGTGGTATCAAACTACTGCATTAAAATAAACCCCCAACCAACCAACCAACCAAAAAAGACCCCAAAACAACAAACCACACCAGAAATCCTCTAAATATACCCGAAAGCAACCAACCAACCCACCAAAAGCCCAAACCACAATAAAAACAAAGAACACCAAAACCCCACACAATTTTCCCATGGACTTACTGCCCCTTTGCTGGAAGTGATCCTTTCTCCTGGCCCTGTTTCTGTTTCTCCCCTTCATTTTTTATTTGCTTCTTTCCACTACTTTGGCTTCACTCCCCACTTCTCCCTGCTGAACTCCCCACAGCGCTGTCATGGGGCAGTGCTTCACTGCTGTGCTGCTTTCAGCTTCATCACATCCCTCTCCACAGTTCTGCTCTTAAGGGAGCTGTGCAGTTACTAGTGTGTGCAGGCACTAACTGTGCCAGCAAGGAGACCTTTGCCTTTTATATATTTTTTTTATATTTTATTTTTTAAAATCTACTTCTCTCCTTCTCCTCACCATGTTCTTCTAAACAGTCACATCTTCCTCAGATTTAGGACCTTCTGCCACCTTTGCCCCATGTTCTTCACAACACAACACAACACAAACACGTCTGCCTATGTCCTGCCATACACTTCGTGTTCCAGGTAGGATCCTTCACAAACTCTGCCTGACACATTGGCCTGACTTTTGTTGCTGAACCGTTGGGATTTGTGCTCCTTGCTCTCCACTCTCGTATGTCAGGATCCCATGCCTGTCTTTCACTGTCATTTGTCTAGAAAAGAATTGTGTGAGAAAGAGCTGGAGGTGTGTTTCCATCCAAAAAGACTTACTGAGTGCTTACACCTAGTACCTAAGCCTATGCAGTACTACAGATTTACAGGGAGTGGAGGCTAAGAAAAGCAGACAAAACACCCCACAGGAATGCCATGAAGGGAGTTGCATGAACCTCAGCTAGATTGCTTCTGATACCCCTGCAGGCTCAAGTGTCATCAAAGCAATTACTTCTACCCTATTCTGCAGCACCAGCACATTTAAGAAACAAATGGAAATCATCAAATTCAAAGTAATGTGTTTACAAGCTTGGCCAAAAATTCTTCTCATTCTTTGCTTTTCTAAGTGAGCTCATTTCCTCCTTAAGTTTCCCTACCTCTCTGGCTATTTCACTTCCAGTTTCTCTTCCTTCTTCAGACTACTCAGCTCTTTCTGATAATCTCACATCAATAAAACAATCCTCTTACTCACTCCTACTGCAAAGGATCCAGGCAATTCATCTCTACCCTCCCAGTTTTCTGCTATGGAACAGCCAGTAAAGGACACAACTGACAGAACAGAAAGTGACATCATTATACACAGCAGCTTTTGGCACAAACCAAAAGACACTGGAAACAAATACAGGCAATTCTTAGAGCCTGGTGCAGAAGTTTGACCTCTGGGTTATTTTACCCAGAGAGCAACCATCTACAGCAAAAATATGTTCTCATGGCCACCACATTAAGGTGGATAAAATAGATTTTAAATTTTCTTGACATAATGTGGCATTTTCTTGGAACAATCATGCTGACATTATCTCAGATATTCCCCATTTTTCCTAAGTTTTAATTACCATGAGCATGCTTTAAGTATTTTACAATCTATATAACTACAGCTGCAGTTAAAGGTTAAATAGAGTTCTCTCATAACCGTTAAGAGAGATATCTGTGCAAATTCATAAATCTGCTGGTAACATTTCAGAGACTGATAACCATGAAAATTAATAAATTATTCCAGCACAGCCTTTACTCAGCTGGTTTAACTTCCAACAGCACTCATAAGATTTGTACACCTTGACTGTGAAATATGTCCTATTTGTAATTTACTGGAGAATTTTGAATTTTAAAGAGCCTTGCACCAGTCTCTCAGTCTTCTTCCTCTGTTGATGACACACTAAACTCTATTTAAACATTTATCTACAATACTCATCACTGTGAAAGACTGACTTGTTATGGATCATTAATGGATCCAGTGTTATTTGATAAAACATGGTGGAACATTGTTTTCCTTTTACCCGGGGTACCAAAAATTTCTAACTCTAAGAACCTAAAAATTCTGACTGTTTTAGGCAAGAACAGAATGCAGATCCCCCTGTCCTCTGGTCCTGTGCCTTGGCCATGAACAACCCAGTCACTCTCTGTCTTTTGGTATGAAGGATTTCCCATGACAAGCATGGATTGCAACTCGTGCCAACTATGTATTTTCAACATTAAAACAACATACTAAGAGCTGTGAATGTATTTGTTGTCTGCTACAGATAAAAACAATGAAAAAGAGCTTGTCACATGTCTGATGAGAAAACAGTGTAGATAAAACGAAGTAAACTTGAAGGAATCACATAACTGGCAAATTGTTAAATGATATTAAGAAACAACGTCTATGCTATACATATTTAAGTTATCCAGTTGTCCGTTAGCTTTATAAATTTGTGCAAGTGATTTCCTTTTCTAGATTGCAAATCACAGAGAAATAAGTTTTGGTGTAAGAACTTAATTTAAACAATAGTATCAAACAAAATCCAAAGTAAAAGTTAACACATTCCCCTACCCACCTCCCTCAACATACTACTCAAAAGTTTTGTCTTTACTGGTCACAGCTGAAGCCAAACCATAGTGGTTGAAGTTCCTTGTCAAGGAGGAAAGGACAAACACACACATACAAAAGGCACCAGAACATTTTCCACGTCACTTTTCAGGAGCACAGAGTCCACGTACCAACAAACCTTCATTATCTCTGTTCTGCTGCAAATATCCAGGACAAGGAAGACTAAACATAATATTATCAGTCTGTCCAAACCCAATCCTTTTTTAACAGGCTGGTGGCTACACTCAGCACAAACGTTCTCCTTGCCTTCAAAAGGCAAATCAGACAACACCTTCAGCTGGTCCAGGCCAGGCTTAAGAACATCACATCAAAGATACTTCTTACACTCTTGAGCACTATGTGTATATCATTTTCATGACTAACAGCATCCAGACTCTCCTAAAGAGAATAACAAAGAATGCAACTTAGAGAAACTCTCCCCTACTGCAGGCCTATTTACATGTTCTTTTCTGAGGTCCATTTGAGTGAAGGTTATAAAGCACTTTCAGCATTAGCCTGCAAATTAAGTGCTGGTTTTTTTCTCTGCAGAGAAGTTCAAGGCAATATACAGGAGCAGAAAAGGTGAATCTATGTTTGGTCTCTCTTAATGCCACGTGTTCTTCAGTAATGCTGGTATTAAATTGTCAGAAAAACATTACTATTTATTGTCTGAAAAACTGGAGCATTAATTTCTTCAGAAGCCTTAGAACAACATGACCCTTTCCCCCACTTTCTGCCTTCTGAGAATAAAGGGGCAAAGGCCTTCGTTGGGTATCTCTAACCAAGAAGATATCTACTGTGCTATCTACGACCGGCACAATCTGGAAGAAAAGGCAAAGCTAAGGAGTAAATTCCTCGACCTCTCCCCTCTGTTAGCTCCACATTTGTTATTCCAAAGTTTTTTCTTGCAGAAACATGGAAAAGACAACAACATATGGTATCAAATAATAGAAAAGATCAAACCAAACCCACACAACTATTCAACATTTTCTCAACAGAACCATAAAATACTTTAAAAATATTTAGTACAAATGTTTGTTACAAGCAATTTAAAAAATAAATAATTAAAATTTCATGCAAGCACTTTAAAGACCTAACGAACTACAGGCCTACTCAGGTTTGCCCAACTGTCTTCTGGTCACACTGTTTTATAACTTAGATTATAAACTGTAATGTAGGAGATAAGATGTCTGTAATTACCACTGCTGGTGTTTTTAATAACACACTGAAGAACTGAACTATTAGGAGAATAACAATTAATTTTTTGCAGAAATGTATGTTAAGTAACCACTATGTGCAAACTCCCATGAAACAGAACGTAATTTAGCACTAGGTAATAAAAACCTTGTGTAAGGAAAGCTCTGAGTAACTAATGCTTTTATTTTTTTTATAAACACACTTTTAACGAGCATCAGTGAAACATCCTCTCGTGCAGCCTATGCCAGTAAAGTGCACCTCTTTAGTTTTTAAAACTTAAATACTTTACCAAGGAAAGCAAAGCATTTTGGGGGGTTCCACTGTAACCAATAAGACAAAACCTTTGAGTAGTAAGTCAGGGGAGGTGAGAGAGGGAACCATGTCTAGGCAGGAAAGACACCACAATCCAGCCCTACAACTCGCTGACTGCTAGGCGGGTCTGCACAGAGAGGTTGTTGGCACCTTGTCTGCTTACAGCATCATCACAAAACAGGAAAACAGGAATACACTGTGGGGAGGGGCCTTCAAGCTCCTAACTCAAGGTCAAAGAGTCTGATGTGTCCAGCAGATATCCCAGGGTGTCTCCTTACTCTGTGCAACCATGGCTTGTACTTGGTAAATCATTATGTGCATCCTCTACCTGTGAATTCTTATACCATGACATTTTTATTTTTAAATAGAGTAACTCTGAAAAACTCTCAAAACTCAATGATAGTTACTTTATTTGCCCAGCTGAATGTTAAATGTATTTTTTCATGTCTCTGAAAAATAAATAAGTACCTAATTCTGTGTTAACTAACCAAAATATGGAAATATTGGAAGAGTTGCAGGTATGAGGATATTTCAAGTAATGAACAAACTGAAGTATGAAAACCGAAGGTTCTCTTTCCCACAGTTGTTGTTTTCAGTGTAAGCCAGTCTTGTCAAAAAGCAAATACAGCACCTTGAGATCACATTTCAGAAGGACACGGGAGGACTGCCTACTCAGTTTTCTGGGTGTACCCCATTTTGAGCACTTTTCGTGATCTGAAGCTTCTGATGCTGATAACAATTGCTATCTAATGTGACAGGCTACACATGTGCTTTTCTGAACATGGTGATAGCAATGTCTTAAAGCAAATATCAGAAGGCTAAAACTCCAAAGCAGCAAAATACAGTGAAATATAGTGACAGCAGCTTTCTTAACTAGCAACAAAAAGCAAGATAATAAGCACTAAACTCAGCAATGGAATTGGTGTGAGGCAACTTCTGTACAAATGCTGGAATTGCATTTTTTCAGTCTCTAAAAGCACTTTTTATGTAACTTACAATTACTTAAGAGAAGCATGCCTGTGAAGAATAGCACAGACTTCAACTTCAACATTATGATGTTCTAAATCAGCCAAACAAAAGACAAAGCTGCAGGAGCTTTGATCTCCTACACTTCTTTGCAACCCACCTTGAGACAGCTGCTCTTACTACTGCCAAACAGCTTTTCTCTACATCATCTTGAACAGTGTGGTCCTCCAGGAAAATCCTCTCCCTACTAATCTCTTCAGAGGCCTCACATGAGTAAATATATATGGAACATCAGACCAGCTAGTCTAGTCTAGAGATAACCAGGTTTAATGAGTGCAAAGCAGACTTGGGCTAATAGAAGATACTTCCTCTGAATCTCAGCACCCAAAAGCAGAACTCATAGCAACTCAGAACATGCCTGTGCAGTAGCTGAGTAATGCAAGCTAGTCTGTGCTAATGAAAACCATTGGACTTGGAAAGAACAGGCACGCAGATCAAGGATTGGAAAGACCCGAGATTTCCATGACAAGTATCTTCAAAAGCAGCATCGATGATTCTGAAGTAAAAGTTATGAAACATTCTCAACAGAAATAATTCCTTCCCCTCTAAATATCCAATCCTTGAAGATCATTACAAACAAACCCTTCCTACATTTCAGCTTAACGGAAAAATCTGATTCTGAGGACTGCTCACCACTTCCTCCTCTAAGTACCACTTATCACAGAACTGGCCTTGATAATAACAGAAATCTCACTGAAAAATGCAAAAGCAAGGCAAATGCAGAAGAAAAAAGCCCCCAGATCCACATTAAGTGTTTTTCAAGGTAAGCAGATTTTTATTTAAAGGAAATGAAACAAAAATCATGACAACCATCTGTACCAAGTCACCACTCACCCGTAAGGCACAACCAGCCTCCTTCCCTTTTCTTGATCTATATTAATTGTAAAGTATTGAAAAGATGTTAAATCTATCCTGTATTGATTTTTCAGAATTATAGATAATTTGCCTACATTTCAAATGGTATTTTTAAACTACCATTTGCTTCAAAGTTTTAATAATTTGTGAATGACTGTGAAAGCATGAACAGCCTTAATTTAGTCTTCTGGAAGCCTGTGTGTAAGAAAAAAACCAGCTCCTCCAACATTAGTAAGAATTTCTATTACCTATAAGAATTTCTCTTACCTATGATATTAAGCTTACCGTATAGAGACACAATTACCAGATTGTTTATGGGAAGAGCAGTAAATCAAAAGTTTCTCTAACTTGAAATGCAGACACCACAGGTGACAATTTTATGGCAAACTAAGTTAAGCAGTGCTCACCTGCTGAGACTCTGGGAACCACAAATGATCAACTAAAGCTTTATGCAGTAGCCAAATATTTTCCTTAAATAAACCCCCTGTACTCCACAGTTTGGACAAGTCATGTGGATATTTAAATAGACCTCTGGATTTAATAAAGTCATTTTTTCAATACTATTCTCTATGAAATTGGGTTAAAAATTAACAAATAGCAGCAATTAAGCAAGTGAAAATAAAATGTTTCAATCTATTTTTAGCGTAAGACTGATTATTTACAATGAATAGATGATTAGTCACTCATTACAAATACTTGTTCTGTTTCCTTTAATTTTGTCAGATAAAGTTGTTTAGCTGATAGATGCCTTAATGTAAATCTGAGAAGGTGGGTCTTAAGGCCAGTTTTTAAATTGCACTTGTGGGAAGTAAGACTTTCTCAAGATCAGATTTTGCCTCAGCATCTTTTTCAGAAGGTGCCAGAAATCAAAGCTGAAATATTCAAAGAATTATTTTCAAACAGTTCAACTTCTGAGCACCTTTTAAAGCAATTTAATGACTTTTACTTTTGATCAAGTTCTAGTCTATAATAACCTAAATTACTTTTATAGTCTACACTAACTTTCTATTTTATTTTAAATTATTTTTCCTTTAGGCCAAAAATCTGAAAAGCATTAAATTATAATAAATATACACACATATAAGAACATACTCTATATTATCTACATAAATAATATTTGTATTTCCTGGTCTTTTTTTAATTAAATTTTTTATATGTATATTGAGACATGCTACAGCAGATAATAGTTTTATCCTGCATATTAACAATAGAATGAAAAACATTTCCTATTTCCTGGTCTAAAATAATTTAATCAAAGCATTTTGATCAGTTTTGTCAATATCCTTGAAGCAGCTTCCAAAATGCTGCTTAACTACTTAATTATTTTGACATCTAAGACTCCTAACCGAACTGATGAAGCACAGAAAACATCTAAATATAAACTACTACTGCTCAAGATACTCTAACGATGTTATCAACCACTTCTGAAGTACGGCATAAAATCAAAAAGGAGGGAAGAGAAGATATAATGTTATTTTTAATCTGAAGAGATGCTGCAGTAGGGAGGTACAGAGGGAAGAGTAACAAACAAGAAGGGGTTTAGTCTAGATTCCAGAAAAATTACAGCATCACAAAGACTGAACTTCAATTATATTCACACATTTTTCCATGAGCAAGATCTCATCAAAACTGCAGTCTCTGAATACCTTTGTGAAGTTGTGCAAAGATGGATGCTGTGCAACTGCAGCACTCCTTTAAGGAGAAGTGACACCATAACAGCAGAGTCTGCAGCTGCTCACAAGCTGCTCATGAGTCATGAGATCTGGGATAGGCAAGTCATATTGGCTCTGACATTTACTAGGGAATGAAATATCCATAGTTGGTTTTAAATTACTTTGAGAGTGCTCCTGTACTTAAAGTGAGTGAAAAGCAATTTTGATTTCCTTCTTCAAACAGAAAATGGCTGAACTGTTCACAAATACTTCTCACAGTATTTCGTTGTTCTTAAGACAGAGCAATGCAGCATGAACTATGTCAAAGTCAGTTAAGGAACAGTAAGGTGTTCCTAATAAGCAAATATTGTTCACCGAATAGTTCACTCTATAGACATCATGTATTTGTTATCCAAACACTAAGCTAGCATTTGGAAATACTTTTAAAGTTCACATACTTTCTTATTTTGCATTAAGCCTCTGTAAAAGCATGAATGGCTGCTCCTTTAATGACTTGTTTTAACACGCTGATTTGTCTCAAAACAAGCATGTAACCCACGAGTTTTCATTTTCTCTGCAAGCAGTGTTTGAATTCTTGCCCCTTCATAGTGACTCATTAAATTTGCCATATCAGGAGTTGGCAAGATAACAGGAAAGAGAATGACACTGCTGGGTATCAGAAGGTTATAATTTTTGGAAGGCAACATCATCCAGCTTTCTTGATACGATAATAGGAAATAATTTGATTTTCAACCTTGTCTACTTTCTACGCAAGGAAGTCACTGCCAAATCATGAGCCACAGCAAATCCCAATTCTTGTAAACACCTTTGTATTGAGTAGTTTAATCTACTTCCATGGAGGAGCTGAGAATCACTTAGTACAGAGAAAAGAGTATCAGCATAGAGAAAGCCTTCTGGGCTATTTTCCTGGATAGGCCTTTGGTAAGAAGATGCTATACAAGTTTAATTCTCTGTCTCTTGGCAAACTCAGTTTAAACGGAATGTTTCTTCCCCTCTTTTTTAATACTGCCTTTATGGGAGACACCATCACTGACACCTTCAGTCTCCTCTTCCTGCTGCCCTACCCCCTTTTGAGCAGGGAAAACATGTTACAGATGATATCAGAAAGGCCCACTTGCAGCATACAAAGAATGAGCACTGTAACCGAGTCCTCTTTGCAAGTGATATTGGCGCCTATTTATCAGTCTGCTCTGCTATTCCGCAAAACAAGGTACCATTTCTCTGGGATCGCATTCCCAGTACAGAATTAGTCATCTAATCAGTGCTGTGCTAATTGATGGGATGCATATCTGCAGTTCCATTTCTGTTTTTCCCTGCCCTTCTTTGCTGTTACACCCTGAGATACACAGGAGCCAATAACTGGCTAATGAGAGATAAGCAGAACTAAAAGCAAATTATGTCAAAACCAAATAAATGATTGCAATTCCACTGCCACAGATTTACTTTTATTTCTTAATATGTCCTTTCAAAAGCACCACACATTTCAAAATCTTTAAGAGAAATGCTGTAACATCATAAAATGTCAATCAAGTATGCAAACACATCCAGTGCTACTGTGCTAGATCAGCAGACAGTTCAGTCCAAATGATTTCATGCCAAGGAGTAAAGAATGAAATCACTAGTCAGAGGTCAGCTCCATTACAGCACTCTCCACCCACAACACAAAAATTACTCCCATTTCATAGATTAACTTGCAAAGTATTAGAGCAGCAATGAAAGCAAGCACTGAGGTTTAAGGAGAGATTAAAACAGAAAAAACAACCAAAAACCATCCAATAAACAGACACCAGAGAAACAGATTTTGTCCATTTTCTATATTCTGCAAATACGCTCCCAGTGTCCTTTAGGAAGCTTCTGTCAACTCTGATTCTCCCAGCTGGCAGGTAGAAAGGATATAAGGTTTGCCCATTCTGGGAACTAGTGAGAAGAGCCGCATTTGTACTGCATGCTTACAAACCACTGGATGATAAGGAAAGTCCCTAAATTCAGGCACAGCACCCTAGCAAGCATCCCACACTCACAAAGGTGAGGATAAAGGAAGAGGGAGGCAGGCACTTCAGCACCACGGCACTTGAGCAGAGCCTTCCCACACCCTTTGCTCTGTGCTGTTTGTCCATCCAGCCCCTTGCTTAGCGCACAGCAGGCACTCAGGGTATAGCTCAACCTACACTCTACTACAAAACCTGGCTCTACTGTTTTCCATGAATTCTAAAACTACTGTTTTACTGTTTAGCATGGAACTAAACCACCAAGTCACAAAGAATTGTAATCAACATTTTACCTGTACAGGTGGCTCAATCATTATCCATGCGGGAAGCATCAGACTTGGGTTAAGAGGTTGAGTTCCTACACGGAAATAAATGCCACCATTGGTGTCACAGGCCCAAACGTGCTGATTTCCACAGGTCAAGCTGATCAGCTTTACAGCACCTAATAACAAAGAGAGTATTAGCAACCTGGCATGTTCCTTTCAAATTCAGCTAATTATCAGAACTTGTATTTAGACTTCATTGTATTAAACAAGTTTTAAACACAATCACATAAAAATGATTAGAAGTTAATACAACTTGTGAGAGAAAAAATACCTCCACCGGATACACTGAATAAAACCAACATGTAGTGTATATGTGAGAAATTTCTCTTCTAAATCTAAAAATAAATGTTTTAGTCATAGGACACTGCAATTTCTAAAGCACATTATAAATATGCAATTAAAATAACCAAATTCAAGCAGGGAACCATTCTGTGACAAATGTTATCAGAGCCTAGACAAACTTTCACATGACCTAATGTGAACTCTCCTCTGCAGCTGGCCATGCTTCGAGATTTTTAAAGGTGTTGATCTGCTAATACATTCAGCAAAGAACATTCCTAACGCCACCAGCATTTTAAAAATATGAGAGCACATGGACTATGCATTTCAGTGTCAACATACCAGTGTCACATCTGTAAATAAAAGAATTAATTTTCAAACGGATTTATATTCACCACTGTATGTATTTATTACACCAATTTCAAAAGTGCAGCAGTATTTTAACCCTGTGTAAATTAGCACCATGAAAACAAAACTGCCAGGTAAGTGTGGTTTGGAATTTTGGCATGGTTTGTATTTTGGGTTTAGTCCAGATTCCTGCAAAGACAGCAGAGATGCACACCTGATATTTTAGACTATAAAGAACTGCTAGTTCTTTACTGAAACTCTCACTCTCACATTCATTTTTAAATAGCCATGTGAAGTAATACACCTAACATTTGATTTCTTTTTTCACTCCACGCTGGACAACACAATGTTAAGTAATGGAAAACATGTTCCAAAGGAAGAGGGACCCAACCAATACACACTACAGAAGGAATGCTCTGGTCAGACTCCAAACTAAAGACTCCAAAAGTAGACCTCATTGGTTAACTGAACGTGCCAGTGCTGCTTGGGATATCCCGTTCTTGGTAACGCTTCTCTCTTCAGGGATGTGAAATCTGGCAATAAATCCTTGTAAAGTGCATCAGACACAACATTCCTTAAAGAGGGGTGTGGAATTTTATCCCACAGAGTGCAAGTTCAAAGCATTTATTTCTGCAGATGGCAATTTTCCCCAACTTTTGGGCTTGCTGAGGAAAGAACAGGAAACAACAGGACAACACAGCTTTATCTTTTCATTATCTGTAATAGTACACAGATCTCATTAAACAGAATACAAATCAACCTATCTCATCCCAAAATGTCTTTTAAACATACAGCTTCATATTAAAAACAAAACGACAAAACTAGTCACAAAAACTTCTACTGCTTGGGGTAAGAACATCTGTAACAACCTTGTTTGGTATAGAGAGGCATGACCTTAAGCTGCAAAGCCAAAATCTTACTTAAAATCTCATTATTCCTTCTAACAAAGTATGACTTGAAGTAATGGCTTTATCACATGATACCTCAGCTGTCAAAGTGTTCTGATCCAGACAAGCATCAGAGCACTCACACATGGAATCACATATCACCTACTCAGCATAGCTGGTATTATTTACATCTACAGTACAATTTGATATTCAAAAACACAGCACTTATGTAAATGTTTTGAGGGTTCTCCCTGCTCCCACTTACCGTTTCTATCTTAGGACAAGGTCATGCTAACCACATTCATCTACTCTTTTAGAGCAAGTAGCATGAATCAGAAGCATTGTTTATTGTTAAAACTTAAAGTCTACCGTGTTTAGAAACCTTGATAGTGATAGTGGAACTCTAATCAAAATAATTTACTAGGTACTACTCCCAGGACATAGAGTAAAAGGCAAGATACTACCAACATAATATGAATATTTCTACCTCAACACTAGCAAACCCCATCACTTCCATACAGAATTCTGAACTGCATTTTACAGCAAGCTGCTCCCACCACCCCATGCCCTCCCCAGTTACAGTCCTCGTCTTTCAGGAGTAAATGTAAACACACACTTGAACAGTAACAACAGTTCTCCAATTTCTTCACCCCCATTAGAACAAATAAAGGCTCTTCTACTAGAGCCATGGATGTGCACTTGTTAGCAGTGATCTACCATATGCAATTAATTAGAGGAAAAATGCCTAAAACATTTTCACATTTCAGTGTTAACCCACAGTGACAGGTAAAGTGGAGTGTTTGAAGTATTTCCTGACCCCAGATCTCTGCTATACCAGAACCATGTGCCACAGAGCTGACAAGAACAGCTGAATGTAAAGGTTGAACTTCTGAACTGCTGAAGTTCACAGGCCAGATATTACAGTCAGCTAACACCAATTACACTGATTTCCTTTATGAATTCTTTTGAGATTTTCAGACCATGGCAGAAGTTATTTATTTCTTCAGTTAAACAGTTACTATCTAAACTGCTGAAAAGCAGTGGTTCATAAGAAATATTTCAAACCATACTAAGGAACATGAGAAGGACAAAGTGGACAATCTATCCTGTAGGTCAGTAAAGGTAAAAGACATCAAGCAGTGTTTAAACAGTGCTATGGTGAGTAATTTGGAACTGATTTATCAGGTCTCAAAAACACCTGTTGGTGTACAACTTACAAACAAATTATTTTTTAAAGACACACTTTAAAATTTTTCCATAAAGTATCACAAACTGTACACTAGAACTGTACGTAAGACTTAAAGTCTGCGAGGTGTGTCTGCCTTTTCTTAAACCTGGAGTTAAAATTACTTTTCTGTTCTCATACTGGTCATGAACATTGACATCATAAATGGAAAAATTGCAAAACAGTTGCAAAATGGTGAAAGAATGGTGCATGGTCTCAGTTTCTTTTATCTTCCCTTGAAACAGGAATGCAGGTTAGCATGAAGATAAGAATGTTCTAACAGTCAGACTTTCAAAGAAATAAATCTGTTTGGAGTATTACTGATGAAGTTGGCAAGTAACCTGATTACCCCAGAGACAAACTTGAACCTGGGAGTGTGTTTCAGTGATCAAAACAAGGTCAACCACTTTAGTAAATGAAAAGAGCAGTTAACCAGCAGCAGGTTCTAAGCATTATGCTGAATTACTACATCACTATAAACCTGAGCATGAGTGTGACCAGCTGCATCATTCATGAATGATGCAACTCTTGGAACATACATTTTTCCCTTGACAAGAAGCTTTGCGACTATGCTAAAAATGTTTTCAACCACAAAATTCAGGGCTTTGTGTATGGAACTGCCCCAGACCAAGTGATTAGGGCTGCACACAGGTACAAGAGCCAGCCTGGTTAAACCTGCTGGAACCCCTGCACAGCACTGTGTCAGGCTGAGCTGTCTCAGACTGACCAACTGCAAGGTGCACTGACACAAAGTATCTGCAAACAGGAAACTTGCCGTCACCAGCAAAAGGCTAAACAGAACACTGCTTGAAAGCCACAGCTGTTCCCAATGTATTACAATCCTCTTGCAATAGGTACTATTTAACCAAGTAAATGTTATATTCTGTATCAGTAAACTGAAAGATGCTTCTGGAAAATACTGATGGTACACAAAGGGTTAAGAGAGAATCTACTCAATAAAAATGTCATACCTAGCTGGGAGAGATCCAGTTTTGTCCAATGCATCCCTGTTGGGCAGCTGGATGACAGTGTTCTGATAAATATCTGCCCGAGACTATCCAAGCCCCAAATGGCATCCTGGCAGGCAGAGTAGTGCACCATTTCAGCCTCCGGTGGCAGCTGCACCGTAGAAGGACGAAAATGAGGATTCTGATCACTGACACAAAACAGATCCTTGTTGCTTTGGCACAGCCACAAAAAGCTTCCTATGGAAAGGACACTTCTGTTATTTAAATAATTCCTAATCCACTCTGAGAAATCTTACACATCTACTTTTTCTGAAAAGAAAATGACCAGTACATTTGAAGGCAAAATTAAAGTTTCTTGGCTATATTCATAGGGTAAGGCTTTGAAGTAAAAATACACATCCCTAAGCCCTCATTTAGGCACTTAAATACTCCCTTTCTCAAATAAAGGGAGTAGTAAGAGATCTAATTTGAAGAAATATTTCATTTGAAGAAACAGAGAAGACACAAGTAACAGTGCACCATCACCTCCTTTTATTCTTTTGCTTTTCTTTATCCTTGACAATAGCTTTTGAAAAACAGCATCCTCTTTCAGCTCTAAACCACAAATTTTTGCCAGTAAAGCCAGTGTACTTAGACAATGCAATTGCTAACTGCTGTAACAAGCAGTTCAAACCCCTCACGTGTTCTGTTACCGATAATGTGCAATTCTGCTGCAGTAACTGCATTTGGTTAGTACAGCCATTCCAGCAAAACATGCCCCAGAACTTCCAATTACAAGTTCTGGCAATTAATGCTCTGGCAATTTAGGAAGTTGCTAAGGACCACCCGTTTCTCTGTTGGACGCCACTCCACACCAAAGGTGAGAGTAGTAGGTTATTTTAATCTCCAGCAGTTTTACAGACATATTTCCACCCTACTTCAACTACTTCAGATCCCTGCAAATAGAAAAGACAACAAAAATCTCAAGTCATTCAGGATGTTTAATTACTTATAGCATCAATTCCACTCTATTTAAAAATCAGGTATTACATGCCTCACTGTTATTTACCAACCTTCCTTAGATGAAGCTGTGGAAGCCAACACAAAAATCCATTTTGTGGCAGAAGCAGTACCACGAGGCACAATATTATTCCAATATGTGCCTTGAAAGAAAGAACAGAGTGGTATTAGTAGGAAACATAGTTTTCTATTAAAATTTTTTGTTATTTAAAATTTAAAAGAAGTTCTATTGCAATCAACTATTAAATATATTTTCTATGTAAATCTTTCAAGAAACTGTTGGGGGGAGGGGGAAACTTGCTCCTCAAATATATATATATATATATGCATGTACACACACACAGAGAAAACTGGGAATGCAGAAGAGGAAAAAATCAGAATATTAATGGTCTTCAATATGAGACCAATTTGGCAATGTGGTTAACTAATGTCCTAGATATACTGTGTTTACCTAAACAAAGACATGTACCAAGTCAAAATTCTGAGAAATACAGTAAGAAAAATAAAGCAATTCCTCTATTAGCACTGTGAAACCATAACACTAGTGTCTTGCATAGTCACACTGATTGTGAGCCAGACTCCATTGTGCAAGATAAAAAAGGTTAAACAGCTTAAGATTGCCTTCTTATCCCAGAAAAGAGACATGTAGGTCTTAAAAGGTGTGACTTGTGCACAGTTCACTGGTTGACAATGACTTTTCCATGAAAAAATATTTCCCTTTAAATTAGAAAGTATTTAAGACCAAATGCTAATGAATAATTTAATTTAATTTTTAAACGAGTTAAAGCTGCCCTTACTTGCCATGGATAATTTCTGTGGTGACAGAGCTGTAGTTAGTTATTTCCTCCTATTTAATTTTTTTAACTTAAAAATATTAAGATGTAAAAGCACACTAACCTATTAAGTTTCCCTTTGCTACATGGAATTCATTTTTGCCAGAAGAGATCCAGACTCCACTGCCATTAACTCCAAGGAGGCTGGGCTGACACTGAAGCTGCTGTGACCAAAATGCCATTCGAAGCTTATCAGCCACCTTCTCCACAGGTGCCTGAGCTGCTGTTGCCACTGTATGAGTTGCCTGGATTATTGTCTGAAACAGGCTGCACTGGTCAAACACTACATAATCAGTGATGCTTACCTGGGGGGAAAAAGAAGTGCTCATGATAATTAGTTAAGCTTTTGGGTGAACTGTACAATGTTTCACCAGAAGCATTTTTAGAAACATTCAAAGCACAGGAAGGGAAAAATAAAAATGGTACATTTTGAGTAAGTGTCTTGCTAATACACCACGATCAATATTAAACATAAGCTTACAACTCCCTTCTACCCAACAATCCATTGAGAAATCTGCTTTTTAAGAAAGCCCTTTGTTTTAGGATGTCTCCCTCTAAAAACATGTTGAACTCTGCAAACTAAGAGGTGAATTTTCAATTTCCCTAAGGAAGAGAGGAACTTGAGCAGTGTAGTAATTTAAACCACATCACAAAACTTGAATGCAATCCTCCTTTGCAACTACCTCATGGACATTTTAATTCATAATGCAGAAGGCAGTCTAAATAAGCAATTGCCCAAGTTCTGTCATAGACAACTAGGTTAGCAACACTCTGGGATACTCCTAGAAAAGAAGGAAATGCCTAAAAGCACAAAAAGAGCAGCAGTTTGCCAGTAAACTCAAAGCCAATCTACTCATGATGCCCAGATGCAAGAAGAGATTATATATGCACATAAACCAAAATTCTTGTTACTTAGGTAGGCATGTAGACAAACAAATTTCTGTAGAACTGTTTTTGTACCCCCTTCTTCCCCACTCCTATCTCTGGGGAGAACAAGAAAAGCTGGAGAAACCAGAGTCAGGAATTGTAAATCAACACCAGACAGTACCTGCAGTAACCAGGCTGGTTTTACCCACAGGATCTGTGACTGAAGCAAGCAGCTCCAAGAAAACTCAACTGAATGAAAAGATGTGTAACACATTTTTCTGCATGATTACTTATTATTTATCTTATCTAGTTAAGGAAAAGTATGGGCACTGGAAGACAAGAAGAGACCGAATACGGCAGCCAGACTTGATGCTCTGCCTGAACAGCATGCCCTACTGCCACTGTAAGGGTACCACTGGTATGACCTGGCAGAGCATTTCTTGTCTTCTTGAAAACTGCTGTAATGCTGCTCTGGATGACTGTAGGATGGTTTTTCCTCCCCTCCTTATAGCAAACACAAGAAGGGATTTCAGCCATAGACACAATGAAGTTTTAATATAGTGGATAAAGAGTGTTATAAAATATCAAGCAATTAACTGAATTTTATCTTAGAATCTTGTGGGAAAACAACACAACTAATGAACCCAAAGTAAAAGACTAAACTGAAAGCAAACTAAAAAAATGCCTACTTGCCACCAATGGTTATCATCTCCTTGTGGTTTCTTTGAAACTATACCAGTTCTGAACCAGAGATTGCCATGGATATCCAATGCCCATAATGTCTGCTGATCTCCAAGGGTAATGCACACTGGTTCCAAAGCTTGCATTTCACTGGAAATGCAAACAAGTAAAAACATTAAAGTCATACTTCAAATTTATATTTATGGTATTTTAAGGAAGCTATTACAATACTAATAGTTTAACATGGTTGAACTCAGTGGGGCCAAGCTAAAAAACACACTTGATATCAAATTTTCAGTTATTCAGTAAGTTGTATTTTATTAGTTGGTATAAGTAAAAAAACACTTAACAAAAAAAAGTGAGTACTTCAAAGATCACTCAAGATTTGAAACTTGGATAAACTAAACAAAACCTATTATTCAGTAAATAAGCAATCAAGAGCTGATTTCTTTAAGTTTTTGATAAAGCAGCTTCATAAATGTATCTCCTCCAACTTCCCTGACCTATTAGAACAATACTTGCAGTTCAGGGACCATAAATAGAAAACTCAACCTAACTATATGACAAAGATAAATGTTGAATTTAGGACTGTAAGTTTCCTGCATAAGCAAATGATTTTCAAGCTCAGAAAGTCAACAGGGTCAGGTGATCATATCAGACACTGAAAAGGCAGCAAACAATGCTAGTTCTTTCAGATAACCTTTCTTGACAATTTAAGAACAAACAGTGACTGCTTTCTGCAATTTTAACACAAAGCCCAAGAACATGAAATGTACTTAAGGTGTAGGTCAAGCAGGTATTTTCATTAAATAAACTAATTAAGTACATACAAATTCCACATTTGAACAAGACACTGATTAGTTAGACTGTTCAAGGGCCAAATACGAGGCTGGAAGGTAGCACAAATTAAAGTTTCACAACAGGATATTCAGTAGATAAAATCACCTGACGACCAGAACTTGAATGTCTTCCTATACTTGCTTCAGGCTGATGTCACAAGAGAATTCATATTCTAGATTCTCAAAGTCAGCAGTAGAGATTCAGTGCTTCTAACCTTATCACAAACAAACTACTGCGAACATAGGATCAACTACAAAGCTAAATAGCAACTACACAAAGTATTTGTAAAAAACTGTGTCTGGGGAGTGCAAAAGTGTTATCCAGCTGTGTGGATGGCCAAGAAAACGCTGAGATTTAATCTCAGGAAAAAAAACCCAAAAACAAAACACTCAAAAAACTGGAGAGCTCATTAAAGCCATTATGACACAGATTAAAGATGCAGTATTTAATAAAAAAAGTTACGTTGACAAACATTATAAAAATACTTTAAAAATTGTTGCCATTCTCTTAAACTCACTTCTGTTTATGGCAATTTCTTTCATTACATAGCAGTCATTCATCTGACAGAAAAACAGCAGTCACTCTGAATATGTCTGGACAAAGACTAAAGGATGGATAGATAGACAGATAGACAGACAGACTCAGATGTATATATACACACACAAGTTCAAGTAACACTTTTTCAAAGATCCAGGAGTTCCAGCACAATTATTTGTGCCATTCTGATCATGACCAGAATGCCCCACCAGAGTTATTACCTGACAATATCACTCTTCCACTGTTCCCCTTCGGGACAAAAGCTGCGCACTCCCTCCCGGTACAGCAGGGCCCGCTGCTCACTCAGTGCCCACACCACATTATTTCTGGATGTAACCTGTGACAGTGGACAAGGGCAGTCAACCTTTACTGCTCGGGCACAAGGACGATCCACACTCAGGCCTAGAAATCAAAAAACGAGGATTGCTTTACAAACTTTGGCTTTTTGCAACAAAAAGAAAAGAGATAAATCAACTCAATAAAAGAAAATGCAGAAGGGAATATCCTTGACATGCTAACATTTGTCATTTGATCACAATTTCCTTGAGTGACTGTTTTTTTTATAAACTGTAAGTAATTTCCACTAATATAGCTGAGTTTACATTTTAAGAAAGAAGACACTGTACATCCTTCCACATCCTGCAGAGCGCACATCCTGTCCTGTCATTTCTGTTCCTTTTCTCCCTCTAGTGTCAGGACCAGGAATCTCCATCTATAAAACCTCTATTAGACCTGACAGAAGCATCAAAGAAAAAGCCAGTAATGGAAGAACTTTTGCCCAAAACAGTCAGGGAGAGAAGCAACCTGATCTGAATAGTGACAGCAGAGCAATTACAAAAGAGCATTCCACAGTGTGTAGTATTGAAAGGGGCAGAGGTTCTGGTAGATTTACAGGCAGTTTGCACACATTTCTACATCTAATCTACTGGAGCATGTCTTCTTCACAATTACACTGAAGCTTGATTTACACAACTGCATGTGAAACACCTCAGGAGACATAGCTTTTGTTTAATCTTCTCATGCTGCAAAAGCCACTATGAACAGCCTCATCTGTATGATATTTGAGATTAACAAGAATGCTAATTTCTAAACCACTGAGCAAACTTTTGTTATAAATAGTAGAGAGGACAGTGAAGGAAATGAAAATATCCTGGATAAACAAATTTCACTGGTTGCCTCACATCAGGAAGACATATATACTGAGAATTTTTTTTTTGCATCAAAAGACAAATTTAGAAGACTAAGAACAGCAGAATGTAAGCTGATATAATCAAACTACTCTCGCAAAGGGAAGAAAACCATTGATTCAAAACTCCACAGAGCCCTGTATGAGTAGCATTCAAAATTCACTCTCCATCACTGCTATCCATGCCTGTTGGCAATACGCATGTGACCATGGGCAGGCCACTTGATTTCTCTGTAACTACTACACTTTATTAAAAGAAAATAATTAGAGTAGAGTATCTTTGAAACAACAATGTGTACTTCAACCAGTTTTCTTAATCACAAAGAATTTTTGTATTGTGCTACAGTAACGAAACCTAAAAGAGAAATTAGGCAAGTGCCAAAATTAAATGAAAGGTAAGTAAGAATTTTGATAGCCACTCTGAGATACTGTCTTGCTTTAGTACACCTTACAGTTTTCCCTTTACCCATTCTTCTCTTTATTCTCCCAATAATTCCTTCATTATGTTATTGGTAATTTTTCCTTCTCAACTCAGCTCTCTGTGCAAGGCCCACATGCTCAAGAGTCCTTGATACTTTTCTCCCTTTACTCTAAAACTAGTACTGCCATCCTTCATCCTAGCTCCTTGTATTTAGCCTGAATATTGTTTGCATAACACCTTCCAAATATATCCTCTTCTATTCACTGAAGCACTGAAGGCCATGACTTCAAAGTTACCACTGCACTATCCCTTTATTCAATTTGTGCTGCATTCACATCCACTAAGGCACCTGTAAAGATTGCTGCTCCACAGCCCATTCCATTCCTCCATGGCTTGGCTTTCCCTAGCACACAAAATATATACCACTTGTCTATGCTTCCAAAGCACTTCATAATCTTCTGTCTCAGAATACCTTCCTTTCATTATCAAGTGGTAACTCTTACCTTCAAGAGATCTGTGCTTTTCAAAACACAAAGCTTCTACTCTCCCCTATTTTGCCCACTTAAGGCTGAGTTGTTTCAGTGCACCATACCATTTTCAAAGCCAGGATATTATTTTGACATTTTCCACAATCCCTTTGCATTCATCCCATATCCTCCTCATGTCATAAATTCTCTATACTGTATGTACTCCATTCAGCACACACAAAACAAGTGGCCATGAACTGGCTTTTTCACTCTCCTAATTATACAAAGTCTCACAACTGTTTCCAAACATTTCTCAAGATAAAAAGGTTTTCTTATCTCCTGGCTTTGGATAAAACCTTATAGCAAATTGTGATCACTCTATAGACTTGAAATCTAATCATCTCAGCCTGCAAAAATTCAAAGAGCCTGCAATTAATTCAGGTACCTGTTTGCAGATACAGATCTCCATTTGTTCTGATAATCCAGGCAGTGTCATCACTGAGAGCTACAAATACAGCCTGGGGTAAAGCCTCATACCAGTGCCGTTTTCCTTTTATAGTTACTTTCCCACAGGCAAAGGCTTTGTTAGTCTTCTGTTCAATCTTCCAGAGAAGAGCCCCTATATGAGCAGTAAAAAAAGAACATAGTAACACTCAGCAATTACTGTAACAGACACAGCTGATGTGTCCTACCTACACCTAAACTAATGAGAGACGAAAAGCAAACCAGTAACATAAAACAAAAAGCACAAGTTTAAAAAGCACTTACAATTTTATTTTTTTTTTTAAAGCAAGCCGAGAACAGTGACTACCTTCTCTAGGACCTGCTGGAATGCATACACCATTAGAATATATGTGATTTTTAAGTGTTCAAATGCCAGTTACTTCTCCACAGTTAAACAGTGAAGTCTAGTGAGTAAGTTCCATGTCAGGGCCAATATTAAGAGACTGCAGTTAATGGCTTACTTATGTACAAGTTTGGTACACCCTCAGTACATAAAGGAAAAGGGGTTAATTGTGGTACTTTCACCTTTTACAAATACCAGTAGTAAATCACAACTTTTGTGCAACCATCACAAGTGACAAGACCCCACCAGGTGAGTGCTGTCCCACCCTGCAGTGGCAGTGTTACTACCTTCTTGTTACGTAGCACCTGGCAAACAGACAAAACTCAGAAAAGCAACTGCACAAATTCGTCTTGAGAACTCCTCCCCCCACTCAAAGAAGCAAGGATAAAAAAAGATGACCAAAAGGAACTCCAAACTTAACTGCTGGTTCACACTAGAACAGTACATTCTCATATTAATCTCCTTTGAATGATTCCACAAAGTAGCACTTAATTCCATTTTGACACTTGTGGTTAATATGGTCCTCCATTACTACATCCATGGCAAACTCTGGATGCTAGAAAATTCCATGGATTCAATGAAAAGCCAGGTGAGCTGCCAGAATTGAAGGATAAGAAATGCAGAGAAACAACCTTTTGCCCAGGAAATCTCTGAGCCATGAACAACTGCAGCCTGCAACTACCAAGGGCAAACATGACACGTCTGTGCCTTTGACTTTTCTGCAGGGACCTGCTGTTGACTACTCTGAAGGGTAAGATACTGAGCTGCATGAAACTACACTGTCACCCAGTACCACTACTTTAGAATTGTTTTGGCCGTAACAAAGCTCAGCTATACATCCAATAGAATTTCTTTCTTCTTAAAACAGACAAAAAGTCTTCCCCTACAGAGAGAAAGGAAGATTGACATGTGCTTTTAGAGATGACAGGGAGGAAAAGTAGTGGCAAGGCAAGAGACCAAAAAATTAAAATGGCTAAGAAACGCTGTATTTTCACACCAGTCCTGGAACAATCTGGAAGGCCAAAAGTGGTGCAAGTTTATAACTAAAACCTGCTTATTTTTAATCCAACATAACCCTCATTCACAACCAACCAGGACAAATTCATATGCAAATGTACCAAAAAGATTTTTTTTCTTCAGTATTTAAAAAAAACATCAAATCAACAAACCCACACATACACAAAATCACCTCTAGATTTACAACAAACAGAACTTTCAATTTGTGAATCACAGAATGGTTTGGGTGGGAACGGACCTAAAAGATCATTTAGTTCCAACCCGTCACGGGCAGGAACACCTTCCACTAGACCAGATTGCTGAGGGCCTCATCCAGCCTGGCCTTGAACACTTCTGAGGATGGGGCATCCACAGCTTCCCTGGGCAACCTGTTCCAGTGCCTCACCACCTTCAAAGCTAGTGACTTCTGTAGTTCTGTAACAAAACCCAAGGTTTTGTATAGACCAGGAGCTCTTCACTCATCTCTGCCTAGCACTGAACTGCTACTTCTGAAGTTCACTTTAATTAGGCAAATGCATTTTGAAAACCTCACAAAATGCAATGTGAACCTGTTAAAAAGACAGCCACTTAAACTAAAACATGGGATGCAGAGGTAGTGAAGATGCAGTCATGTAACTGACTTTTTAAGAACAAACAAACAAAAAACACCAAACCAACACATTACTTTTACAGGAAACAAGCCCTAAAAACCAAGTTTCTGGAAGTAATTTATTTGAAAAATAAAATAATCAACTGCCTATGTGAAAATTGCATATGCACTGAATGGCATCTGTAATCTCATAGAAATATTAAGTTTCACCTAATTAAATAATAGCTGACATTAAAAAAAAGAAAAACCAAACAAAAAACACCAAAGAAAATGCTCAAGTCTGTGCAAGTTTTATCTCTACAAGGTGACAGTGCTGCAGAAGCCAACACACCTGAGGGGGAAACTGCCACTTGCTGGACTCCATCCTCAAACTTCTGCCAGCGCAGCCCGGCCGCGGGAAGGGCACTGCAGTACAGGCTGCCTCGGTAGTCCAGGCACCAAATGTATTTTTCTGAGACAACCAGGCTCAGGATGCCATAACCAGGACCAGAGTATCCCATCCAGCTCTCTGCAAACTAAAAACTGTAGAGTCAGAACAGTGTCAGGTGTCTTCAAACTGCGTAAGAAAATGGGTATATAAGAACAGCAGCTCCTGTGTTTTGATTTAAAAAAAGCTAAACTTAAGTATCTTAATCACGGAATAAATTTGCCTTGTGTAAAATAAAACTACATCTGTCACTGTTCTCTAAGACTGTATGTATTGCACAATGAGACTACCAGAAGTACAGTTTCAGTAAAAAAATAAACCCCTCCACCCTCATCCACCTCCAAAAAAGGAATACATAAAAATGTACCGTCTGCCTGTAGTCCAGGAAATTATTCATTGTCTAGGAAGTGATGAGCAAGGGCAACAAGAGAGCTGGAGGGCAGAGACAGCTAAATATCCAACTCCAGTACTCTCTGTATGGCACAGGAGCCATGTCTTGCAGAAATCTGGTTTACAGACTGCTATCTTAAATTTTGATTGCTTGCATGAGGTGAACTCAAGCACCGCATACATGACCTGCAATGCAAGCATCAGTGGAGCTTTTCTGAACATGACAGACTGTAAGAATACCACAACCTGAAACTAAAAGTCTTCTGCACTTTGGGCTGCAGTTGTTACTAGACAGAACACCATCAACTTATAACTCAACCTTTATGAACAAATATTTGATCTCAACACAAGGCTATTACCAACCTAAAAGAAACAAAACCCCCAGCCTAGAAGAACTGCATTTTCTTCTTAAGAGTTCTCCTAAAACTCCCAGTATTTCTGTCAATTCTGTAGATTTTACAATTAACTTTAGTCCTTCTTTTCTATAGTCTGTATGAGGATTACTGTTTCTGGAAACGTTTGCCCACAAAATAATGATAAAGGAAAGAGGGATAACCAAAAAAGGAAACTGTCAACGTTTTAAATAGTACTAACTACTGCTGGCTAGGGGACAAAGACTAATTTTTATTCTGAGTATTTACAGGTAAAATAACCCTTAAGCAGAAGCCAGCCATTTGAGGTAATTAGCATTAATTCTCCATGAAGTCAGCTGAATTTGGGAACAGCATCACACAGAATTTGGTCTACTAGAGACCCAAAAAAGGACCAGCCTTTGAGCATGAGTTGGTTTTACTGTTCACTCTTTAATGGATAGGCTTCTAACAGCATTTTTGTTGAGCTGGGAATAATACAGCCAGAGCAGCTTCTTTGCATAGCAAGCACACACCACCCATTCTGAAGTCACGTACATCACATTTTGTAAGAGTTACAACATGTATTGTTATTTGGCTTTATACTTTACTTGTTTACTTGAATCAAGTAAAAAAAATTTACTCCCCTAAAGATGTAAAGAACAGTAACTGCAGCAATGTTTCCTTTGAAAGTTAAAGGTACTTTAACTAAACTGAAAAGAAATACCTGATCAGATTTTAACAGCACCATCTCATCTAGGCTTATCTTGGCTGCATCCTGTGAACCAGGCACAGCACCAACTTCAGGCACGCTAGTCTCCGAGGATGAATACGGTAATCCATGTCCATAAATATCCTCTTCATCACTTGAGGCAGATTTTTCAGTCTTACTTTCATGAGTGTCTGCTACCCTTTCAGCAGTGCTAGTACCACATTTAGCTTTGATTGCACTTTCAAAATTCCATCCAGAAATGGAACAGTTATCTGAATAAACATCGTCAGAGATGCCAAACTGGAGCACAGAAGGGTCTGACAGAGCACTGTGGATTAGAGAGAGCTGCTGTTGGTCTTCCCTAACAGTTTCATCACCTTCTGTTGGTGTCAGTGATGTGTGGACACCAAGAATACTGTCACATTCCAAAAACATCTGGTCTGTAAGGTCTGGATCTTCAAAAGATTTTTCAGTATCCTGCAGCTTCATTTTATCTAAATCTTCATCAATTTTACACACTGTAGGAAAATCCTGCTCCTCCTCTTGGCTCAGTTTTTCAGGACAGCATTCATTGCTTGCAGAAATCACACTACCATCACACTCACCATCAACACTGCTTGTCAAGTCTTCTGTGAGGATCAGAGGAGATGCAGATGTCAAAGTATCTACAATAGTTGAAGTACCCATGCCACTGTCACTGTTTGGAAGTTTCTGTAAATCAACCACTTCTCCATTTTCTTCATTAATTAGTACAGTTGCTGACTCGGGAGACTGTAGGACACTGAAAGTTTCTGAACCGTTATCTTCTTGTAAGATCGTATGGGACTCCATACTGAACATGCTCTCCTGATCTGGAGATCCAGTACTCAAGTGATCAATGCTGCCACTCATTATGCTGGAAGTCATGGAAACGGAGTCTGCATTTAAGGAATGTGGACTATCACCAGAAAACTGACGCTCATAAATTGGTGTGCCTTCCAGAGAGCTGTGGCTTCTCCTCGTCCCGCTTTCTGTTCTCACACACACAAAAAAGAAAAAAATAATATTAATTCAATCTATTAACTTCCAATGCAAAGTAAGAAATGAAAATATTTTTAGAACTGTAGGAAGAACAAAGCTAAATCTAAATTTCAACATTCTGATTTTTTTTTCAACTTTAAGACTAAATGATACATATAAAGCCAGAAAAAGTCTTAAAAGCAAACTGTTGTAACACCATTATAGTAAACAATTAAAATAATCAAGTACTTACACTATTTTAGCAAACTAAAAAGGATGGCTAAGAAAGACATTGCCAAATACTCTGAATAGGATGAATAGATATTACACTATTCCAACATAAAACTGGACGCAGAGTCCACTGTATGTTGCCATTAATCAGTACATTAGCACTCAAAGCATGTTTACATAAAGCAAAACAAAGTTAAAAGAAAAAAAGAAGTAGATCTAAAAGGACAATTTTTCTCTTTCAAAGCAGATTTTCATCTTGAACAGAAATGGTCCACCACAACCCCTCAATTATTTCAGGAGCATGACAATACAGTATAAACAAGGCATGCCAAACACACACTCTGTTGTGTAAGCTCCAGCAGTGACATGCTCTAATAACGAGCAGTGGCAGGGAAAGTTCTGCTAGACCTACCCTGTTTCTTCTTTTTTTTCTTTTTCACCTTAATTGGCTTTACAATGAGTTCTTGATCAAAATCTTCAGAGCTGATGGTGCTGAACCGTTGTGAGGAAAGTTGGCCTTCTCTCTGAGCTTCTGAAAGTTGGTCTGCACACATCATAAAACTCGAGCCACTGTCCACAGAGTTCACAGAACTGCTCCTGCTTCGTGATTCACTTACTACAGAGCAGCCCCTTTTTCTGGGTTCATTGCTCAGGTCTCCCACTCTATCAAAACTTTTCTCTGATAGCGCTGGAGTTTCCAGATCATCTTTCACTGAAGAGTAAGAGCCATTTTGATCACCAGTAACTGAAGGGGAAGTAACCATTTTTTTTTCTGTTTCCACTGAAGGGCTGGATGATACAGATGAAACTACTGATGATGGGGTCAGCAATTTAGGACTGGTATCTGTTAAAGGATTCAACAATTTTGAATTCACATCTGAAAGTGTCCAAAAGAAACATAAAAGAATAAATACTAGCATCAAGTGAGTAGGGGCATAGTTCTTGGAGAGTATGGAAAGAAAAGAATCTTTATGCAAAAAAAATAATTCTAAATTCACAGCATTAAAAAATATATATTTGCACACACACAATGTAAGCTTCCTGTAAATTAATCTACATGAAAGCACTTCCCCCAAACCCTGTACCAAGCTTCTATTAGCAAAATTCTGAATTTATGTTTATGTATAAAGAACAGTACAGGTCTGCAGCTTGGAAGATCCAATTGTATCACAAACTGAAGTGCCACCCTGTATCTTTAACTTCTTCATTCAAACATTCAGTAGCTTGAAAAAAATCAAGGAAAATTACCAGATAAATCACAGTGGTGAGTAGAAAAAAATACTCTTCTCAAGGCTCCTTTCAAACTACACTTGAAAGTTGAGATTATAATAATAAACAGCCTCTAGAAGTTTGTGAGTAAAGAATGGCTTAAATGACTAAAGCTATCACTAATATGCAATTATAAGAAAGTTAAGTTCTCCAGTATTCAATAAGACTTCATAGCATATTTACTAGCATTCTGCTGATGGAGTATTTAAATGCATTAGGAGTCCCTTTTAGAGAGTTCTAGTTAACATAAATGCTGAACTCAGATGGCAACCAGTAATAAAATAAACTGTTAAATTATTTTTGCAATTTCAGTGAGCATTCATCGGGTTTGTTTGCCATTTCTTTCTTTTTCATTGCTAGGAAGGCTGAGATTTCCTCTGGAATGTGGCTGGTGACAGGTGGCACAGAATCAACGTATTCAGCTATTGAGATTGATCAGTAAGTGGATAACCATGATCAGGAATCCAGACTGCTTCAGCATCACGGTTCAGCACGAGCTTTCAACTGCACAGATTAGAGATCCCTTGTTAGGGTAATGCTGATCCACTCTCAAAAAAAGCCACCATATTTATTTCTTAATGCCCCCATTCTCACTGCAGCCAAAACAGAAGCTCAGATAAGCAGATAAACCAGATCTCTAAATATAAACTGTCAAAACAGATAAGTGACTCTACAGGAGCTGGCAGGATTTTGCAATAATCTGAAGAGTTTTGTCTGGGGTTTGGTTTGGGTTGTTTCTGTTGGTTTCGGTTTGGTTTTTTAAATACTAAAAAAGTTTGATAGGCACCATGTTCCATGAGGTACACACTAATTTATACATACTAGGCTTACTAATTTGTACACACTACGTTTACTAATCTATACAAACCTATTGATGACAGTCCTTCGGGTCTATTTGAAATTCTTATTATGTCTCTATCTCCCTTTAAGAGAAAAATCTCGTTGTTGGTACAGGACACAGACACAATATCACCGTATCCTTCCAAGCCACCAATCAAAGCCTGTAAAGAGTCAACACAGAAAGAATTAATTGGCATCAGATTAACACACTGTTTGCACAACACGCTACTCTTAACAAAACTGTTTGCTGGGTTTTAATCAAGATATACAGTTACAGGATGAAGATTTCTAACTTACTAAAAAGAAAGAAAATAGAAAAAAGAAACCAGAAAGAACCCTTTAATCATGATGCAGCTCAATTTTTATACTAATTTAAATTCCACAATCTATTCTTTGTCCAACTACAGGCAACTAAATATAATAACTTAAGCAATACGCAATTTGGTGGCAAAAGAGTGCCACACTACAAATATTTAATACCATTTAGACAAAAATACACCAGCTTGTATTCACTTTCATATGCACTTTTAAGACAACAAAATAGCTAATACCTCACTGTATACCAAATAAAAGGTAATACTTTTTTTCAGATACCAACAGTAAAAGGGAAAGAATAAATAGTTCCAGGCACAATCTATAGGCCTAAAACATCTTTTTGCATTAATTACTAAGTTTTAGATTTCTATATGCTTTGCTAAGCATCAGAATTGATTATGATGTCAACATCTCAATTGAAAGCTTTAAATATATATAATTTTTATATATACCATACCAAGCCAGTTTGTGAGTATACGATTGCAAAGACAACTTGAAGAGGAAAACAATGAATTCTTTTTTGGTCATTTTAAATATGGATTTAAATTATAGACATATCATGGACAACCCAAACAGAGTCTCATGGCATAGCATGAACAAAAACAAGGAAGAAACAAAATATGCACCACAAGATTTATCTACCTGGTTCACAGTGTCTAGTAAATAGATGCTGTATTCATTCCAGGTCAACACCCATCCTTCTTGGAAAAAGCATGAAACAAGCCCAAGGTGTTTCTCCGGAGAGCTGTAACCTCCTCTGTCAGGTGGTTCCAAACGAGGATACAGTTCAAAAGTTCTTATTCCTCCAGCAAATACATCTTTCAATATGAATGTGGCCTGAACAGTCCCATGAACATCAGACTTCCACAGACGAAGCCCAGGTCTGGCAGCAAATAGTGTTATGTCACTCTGTTTACACAGGCCAGGTATAAAACATGCTCCAAATTTGCCAGTGCTAAAATGCAAAAGCATTTATTTTAAAAGCTATACACTCCACTTAGAAACAATCTTTAAAACGAATGGCACAAATTTACAACTGCAAATTATCAAAAATAAAAGTCTTTGATTAAAATATTCAGTCAAATGTTTGAAGTACAAATTTAGTTACAGTAAGACAAGAGCAGTGCTTCCAAATAACAAGTTTCCCCTCAGCTTTGGATGTCAGACACTACATCAATTAAGCAAGCTAAATGACTCCTTCTAATAAGCTTCATAGCCTTAATGCCACTCTGTCCACCTCAGAAAGATCCTACTATGCACTCTTCCTTCTCCAGAATTAATAAAAAACATGCAAAACACTACAAACTATTTCTAAGAAACTGACAACCTCTACTTGCAAGCACAGACCAGACCTCAGCTGTTAAAATTTTTCTTTCTCATACACAGAAAACACCATTACTATCACCCAAGAAAACCTTTCACACGTAAGATGGCCCTTGGTATTCCTCTTACTATTCATATCCCTGAAAGATACATCACAGACCCTCTTTCAAGTGCCAGTTTGATATACTGACAGATAGAGTCAGTCATGCTGTTCTATGACTGGGTTCCCTCTTCCTTATCCGAGAGAGATTACATAACAGAAGATGTCAAAGCCACACAAGAGGCTTCTAGTCTTCAAGTCAAATTTAAGTGCTTGCCATACATTTTCCCTATTGATTCACTTCAGTGTATAAGAAAAACTGGGGTGCTGACTAGCTTTTTGCATCAAGTATTACATCACCCATTAGACAGACCTGAATACAATGCTTGCTCACTCCAAATCACAGTAAACAAAGAGGGACTGCAGAGGAAGGCTGGCAGTGATTTCAGGCTAAACAATGAGAAAACATCTTAAATATTTTTGCCTAATAGTGCCTTGAAAATATGGTTATGACATATTTGCAACCACATACTTTCTAAATAGGTATAATCATCATTTCACATTTGAACACACATAACAATTGTAACGAGCTTTTTATGAGCAGACTGCTGTGTTGCATTAATTTTACTGCCTAGATCACTCTGTCTAATCCACTCTGAAATGCTAGAATTAATAGATGAGCCTGCATGAAGATTTTATGAGGGTTACTTTTTTCTGGGCTGTGTTCCAACTTGGTTGACAGATTTCTCTTCTGTGTAAAAAAGTAGAGTCCGTTGTAAAGTAGAGACAAGCAGCACCTTCTGGTTGTAATCCAACTGGACAATTGAAGATGGCTCCTCCAATACAAGGCTGGAGTTGCAAATACCCTTTCAGAGAAACATACAATAAACAAGAGTCAAACCTTCCTAAAAATACAAGGTAGTAACTAACACTTCAAAGAAATGTATAAGCCCAAGAGAAAGCAAATAAACAAACAAAAGCTTTTGAACTCCTGTTGCATGAAGTCCATTTAATTAATATGGAGTTAACTTACACAGGCAAGAGGAGTTAGATTGTGTGTGCCACAGTGACATGCTATGAAATGCAATTTCTGTTGGAGTATTAGTTAATATATTTCACTTGAAATCAACAGAAAGTTTAGGACACATTTTCTTCCTCCCCCACTACCAGGTTACACATTGCTGAAACAATCATTACATTTGGCGTTGTTCAACCTTTCTGCCAAACCAAATTGAGGGACAGTCACAGATAAATCAGGATGGATGTTGCCTTAACTTTTCTCCCATACTGAAATTCAAGTTAGCATTCATTCTGCTGACAACTTAGGTCTGCATTAACTAGGAAGATGTTAGAAAAATTCCATTTACTGGTAACATGCTGGTCAGCCAGCAGCACCCAAATGTTACTTTCATTCTACGCTCTACACTGAGATGCTGAACAATTCTGGGAAAAGCACTTCATCAATAGAGTCACATCATTCAAAAGCACCCCCTCCAAACAAAAGAGAAAGTACTGGCTGAAAGCTGAAGAAAGATTTGATGGTTATTTCAGACAGACCCACGAAAAATGAGAGGTATCACTACTTTTTTTAAAATAAATAATACTTTTTTAAAAAGGTGAGGCAGTTTTGAAGGAAATTCAATAGTTGCCTTGCTGGGTGTGCACACACTTGGCCAAGTGTGCATATGCAAATAAAACTGTCCAACTAAATACACAACATTAAGCAATTAAGTAACTGCTAAAAATTTAAACATAAGCGTTCTTTTAGGAAAGTGCAAATGTGAATTAAGGTCTCTCTAACAAATGCTCACCTGATCTAGGTCTAGAGCAGAGTAGACAATCTTTCCTTTGTCATCTCCAGAGAATAATTTCATTCCATTGGGACTCCAAGCTAGAGCTGTAATGCTGCTTTTGTGGATGCCAGCAACGTCAAATCTCCGAAGCTGTGAAACAATACCAAAGCAATACAAGAATGAGCTGAAGAGAAAATGGATGCACAAAGCCTATTCAGTGACTCTTGACTGGTCTACCTGAAGATCAAGTACAAAAATGCAGGTCATTCTAATGTTTATTTAGTACAAAACCCCCTAAACAAACAATCCAACCTCCCCCCCCCCCAAGAGATCAGCCAATTATTACACATGAGAAATCGATCAAAAGCATATTTGATTAAATACATCTTTTGTAATGAAAAGCATGCTTTAAGATTATAGTTTTCAGCAGCTTAACATATGAAGCCTACAACTTATTTGTAGATATTTAATTAGGCAAAACTTGCTGGGTTTCACTATTACAAAGAATCACAGTAACACTCCACTAGGATTGGCCATATTAAACCTCACAGAAGTTTAGCCAAATGCAAAGATTTACCTGTTTGTTTCTTCCAGGTAATGAAGACACAAGCTGAAAAACTGCAACGCGACCTGAGGCTGTACCAACAGCAACTAGATCATCGAAACAACTCAACAGCTTTACAAAAGTGATAGATTCACACCTCCCCTGTTGAAACAAACCATGCAAAGAACTTGCAAAGTTAATGAGACACAACAGGAGCTCAATTCCGAGCAACTCAGCTTCATCACAAGAGACAACAGTAAAAGTCAGTATTTACCTCAAAATTATATTTTTTCATCTGGTTTAAATGTCTACAGTAAAGATAAAGCATTCCAATGCTGCTCCCCACAGCAATGTAGTCTCCATTAGTATCAAGTGCTGTGAGGTATACCACAATAGAGCGAAAGCCTTTTTGGATCTTTGTAGGAATGGCATTGAGGAGATAATATAAGGGACAAAATTCCTTAAATACAACTGGTGAAGCCACAGATGCCATAGCAAGGATTTGCATCAGCAATTTTAAGGCTGAAATAAACACATCTGCATGACCACATAAGGAAACCTGAAAGAAAAAAGCAAGAGACATTTAAACTCAACTTTGACAAGGTTACAGCTGCGAGAAAAAGTGGTTATCTCACATTTAGTAGTTACCATACATCCTTAGATGTTAGCTGAACCTAAAAAATACACTTACTGTTAAGATTCTTCTAAGAATAGCATACATTCATGACAAAGTTTAACTTGTTTTTTCTTTATTCATTTATCATCTTTCTTCATCTATCTGCAAACTCTACTCTCAACCTAACCAATGACAAGAACATGGGATATTCACTGTGTCAAACAGTGCTGCAAGATCAAAGCAACAAACTAGTATTTGTGCTCCACTCCCTAATGCCCCACAGCCCAAGAAAAAAACACAGTAGACAAACAGTTCAATTAGAGCTGCATCTGCTGCATAATCAAATAACAATCAAAAATTAGAATAATGTGAGAAAAAAGGGGCAAAGTAAAAATGAAAGAATTCCCATTTTGACAGACACAAGGAAATATCCATGTAGCAACTGAATTTAGAAAGATAAGGAGCAAACAGAAAAAAAGTACCATATGCCCATGTTTCCCTTTATGGATAAGCAAATAATTTCATGCTTGTGAGAGTACTGTAAATATACTTAGGGGACAATATCTAAGAATAACAAACAAAGAGCCTGTTTGCCTTCTTCAAGAAAAACTGTGCAGTCAGAGCTCATCACAGTAATAACATACTGGTACCTTCAAAAAAGGCTCATGTGACCATGAGGAACATAAAAATATTAAAAATATTTAATTAAACCCCGTAATTTTTCTCATCACTACAACTTTGACAAGAACATTTTGCAGTAGTTGCTGCTGCTTCTCCCCATGGGTGACTTTGAAACATGGAAAAGAAAAGAAGCCCTCACTTGAATTTTATTTTGCCATGAGCAAGTCCGATTAAGAGAATGGTATAAAGTCTGCCAAAAATACTTGCAGTTTTCCAAGACAAGAATTTTGGATTTCCGTAAAGAGGAAAGTTTTCTATGGTTGTTTAAGATTTTAATATTGAAGATTTTCTTTAGCAGAGTTATAACCTCCATGGAGAAATGAAGAACTGAAATCTGCCAATTGAAGTTAGAAATGCTTCTGAATGCTCGTTAGACAAGACCACAGGAATAAAGATTGGTTATTGCACTTATATTTCATCTGCTGCAAAAACTGCCAGTAACTAAGCTAGCACCAGTTGTTTGATGTTCTTAACTGTGATAAATTTGTCTGCTTGCTAGAACATAGAAATTAATTTCACTCTCCTCCAATGTTTACTACCTGTCAGGACATCTATCTCATAAAATATCATAAAGATTAGCTGATAAATGTGTCCAAACTATTTCTGAATGAAGAGTTCCTTTCAGGGATGTTTACTAAGTTAACAGATAACCTCAGTGAATCATGACACTTCCGCAGCATTTTCACACGCCATCTATTTCCTATCCTATATTTTAGGTCTTCTGTCCCTTCGTTCAGCATTTGCTACTTTCTGTCTTCAGTCAACTAAGTAAGAAGAGAACCCACTGCTAAAGTCGCATTTGCTGTGCTAAACATACTGCTTTGCCAGTTTAGTGATTTTACTAGTTGATGGCATTTTCTTCTGTTTTTCTAATAAAATAAAACCCAGTCTTTGTCCTGAGTCTCACATGTACAAATCTTCCTCTGTCTAACCTCAGCTTCTACCACTACCCAGCTACTGCCTCATGAATTTCACATATTCTGGTTTTTAAGCCCCCTTGTGACTCTCACAATTTACATCTGTCAGTATTTGAAGCTGCTCCTGTAGCTGGAACCATCTCACACTCTCAAGCTCCCAAAGGACCTTCCAAGCCCTCAGAGTTCATCCTCTCTCTAGTTTCCATCACTTATTCTTCCAGCTCAATTAAACCACTAAAAACATATTATTTCATTACAAACTGCTGAAATATGAAAATTTGTATCATCCAGCAAAAGACTTTTCCTCTTTCCTCTACCACAACCCTATCTGCAACCTGATGCATGCTCCCTAAGTTTACATTTAGTTTAAAAAAAAAAAAAAGGGCAAGTTTGATAGGGTTTTTCTTCCTACCCACGAAAAGAATGGGAGGAATTATTTCTTGTCATGCACTAAGTTAAATTTAAAAACTCTGCTGTTAGGTTACGGTTTTCACTCTTCATAAAATGTATATATGATCTTATTTCAATATTCTCTGATGGCAAAGTTGTAAAAAAATGAAATGAGTTCTTGTTATCTATAACCCATTCACCCTGAACAATCAAAAAAGGTAAAAATCTAAAAATAAACTATAATTTCTTGCCATCATACACATTTTAGTTTCACCTTGAGTAATTCACAGACTAACAAAACACTTGTACTGCTTGTGTAAATGCATGTAAGTGAAAGCTCAAAATCTACTAATTAAGTCATTTAATAAACATTAAATAAATGTATAAGGGACTAGAAAATTTCCCATGTGGTCTGTACATTCAAAATATCTGCACAAATGCCACAATTCTCTGCTTTTGAGCCTAAAGTCTTCAATATCCCTCTAATGACAGCTGTGTATCCCATGTAGTCTCTCTTTATTAACAGCTTTAGGATTAATTGTTATCTGGTTTTCCTACCTCATTAATCAAAGGCAAACAGTGGATATAATCTATTTTCTCAAGCAGATTTTGAAACTGGATGCATATGTTCACTCTGTGTCAGCCACAGTTATTCTGAAGTACATAACAGTTGTATAGGGCAAATCAGCTTGTGCTAAGCAGCTGTCCTGCAGCAGAGATAAAGTGGAGAAAAACACCACATCAAAAACAATCACAAGAGTTCTTCCTTCTCAACTCTCACACTTTGTGAGTTTTTTAATACTGCATTCAAGGTCATGTTTTGAAAAGCAGTTTTTTAATTTTATTTTTTCTGGTCTCAGAAACAGGAATAAGGCTCAATGCTGCCTATCAGATGAACTAAAGTCAAGAGATTATCCCATGGTTCAGCAGACAGGCAGTGGTTAAAGGTTCGGTGCCAGGGTATGCCACAGACTGACCGCAGCAAGCTAAAGCTGTCACTGCATTTCTCTGAGCCCAAGGGTTCTGTTCGCACAAGAGGGATAATAGTTCCTTTTTCTTTTTAATCTTTGTCATAAAAACTTACATTTAAGTTCTTCAGAGCACAGGTAAACTCACATACGACCACAGCTAAAAACAAGTCTCTGTTCTCAGCTAGATCCCGCCAACTGAAAAGGGAAGTGGTTTTCTTTTCTAATACTTCTCACACATTTAGCCCCAGAGAGGGCCACCTGACTGTCAAATATCCAGAGCTTTCACAGCAGAATGCTGCCAAGCAGAGCAGAACACATAAATGCACACCCCACCAAAGGAGCTCTGCTTTCATGTATCCTGCACACACGCAAAAGACCAGCTGGCACACAGGTCATGGTTATCTCATTAACATACACTTTGCTTTACACAATTCATGAAGTGTTTCAATTTTGGCTCAAATTAGGTTTATTTTTTTTCTCTTTGAAATAATAAAAAATAAACAACAAAACAAACCAACAAATCTAGATGAAAGAGACAGAAAGGATCAAAAAAGGAGAACCCACAGTCACTGCGCATCCTTTTAGGAATGGGAAAACCGAGCTGTATTCATGCTGATGGTCTTGTGACATCCAGCTTCCCTAGGAAACCTTCACAGAATCCTACAATGGTTTGGGCTGGAAGGGACCTTAAAGATCATCTAAGTTCAACCCTCCTGTCATGGGTAGGGACACCTTCCACTAGACCTGGTTGCTCTGAGCCCCATCTAAGCTTGCCTTGAACACTTTCAGGGATGGAGTATCCACAGCTTCTCTGGGCAACCTGTTTCAGTGCCTCGCTACTCTCACAGTGAAGAATTTATTCCCAATATCTAATCTAAACCTGCCCACTTTTAGTTTGGAGCCATTCCCCCTTGTCTTAACCTCCTTTCCTTAAATGTAACTGTTAAGCACATTCCGGCAGACGTTTCAAACCACTCCTTCCCAACAGGTGCCTTCTCGCACCTCGGGGCTGCAGCCGCTACCAGAGGAGGACAGAGCCGGGGGCTCCCGGCCGGACACCCGCGGGGCCGCCTCACCTTCCCGCCGGCTTTACTTCGGCTTATGCCGGATTTACCGCCCAGATCCAGAGCCCCGGGAAGGGGAAGCGACGCAGCCCCTGCACCCGCTCCGCGGGCGGTAACAGCCGCCTCGGCCCCGCCAGAGCCCGCCCCAAACCCCCTCACCGGGCGCTGCCGGGAGCCGGCCAGGAGCACCGGCCGCAACAGGCGGCCGCGACAGGCCCCGCTTGCGGCGCCCGGGGCGAGGAGCGAGACCAGGCAGGCCCTGAGGGGTCCCCAGCGGCTCCACGGGGACGTGGCTGCACTCACCGCTCCGGAGCGCGGACGGCAGGTCACGGAAGACAAGAGCGGCGTCGCCGGGCCCCGAGACGGCGGAGCGGCAGCGGCCCCGGTGCCTGCGCCGCTCGGGGGCCGGGCTGGGCGGGGCCGGACGTGAGCGAACTTCCGCGGGGCGGAGGGGCCGCCATGGCGGGTGAGTGCGGGGGGAGCAAGGGGCGGTGGGCAGCAGCCAGGGGCCGGGTCCTGGAGTTTCCTCAGCAAACTAGCGAGGTTTAGTGTGGCCGTGGTGCCCTGCCAGCCCGCCGGGCTGCCACTGTCACGCTCGGGTGTGGAGCGTGCCCAGCACCTCGCGCATTCCCGGGTGGAGCGGGGGACTCCTGTGTCTCTCCATGTGTCTTACCACATCAGTGTGTATAAATATGTAAAGGAGTTACATATTAAATATGTTAAGAGAGTAGAACCGGGCACTTCTCGGTGGTGCTACCCAACAGGACAAGAAACAGATGCACAGGAAGTTCCCCCTGACCGTGAGGAAGAACTTCACTGTGCAGGCGACCGAGCCCTGGAACAGACTGCCCAACAGGTTGTGGAGTCTCCCTCATGGGAACTATCCAAGAACCATCTGGGCACAATCCTGTGCTCTGGGATGACCCTGCTTGAGCAGGGAGGTTGAACCACATGTCCCACTCTGCTCCTTCCCAACCTGACCCATTCCGTGATTCTCTGTGGACTTCACATGTTTTGATGTGATGAGCACTTTTCAGGCGTCTCGGTGGATAAGAGTTGAAGCCAGCAAACACTCAGGCAGGGCGTTATTGCTTGGCTTCGAGCCCTGCTTTGGCAGCCGGGGCAGGACTGGAGGCTTGAAGATTGGGGCTGATTCGTGTGATCGATGTACAGTGGGTGCCTGTGGCTGTTGGAGCCTCCAAGGAGACATCCCAAAAAGTGGGCTTTGTGCTCAGCGGTAGAACACCCACTGTCTTCAGTAGGACCCAGCCTTCTCCTAAACTCTTCCAGCTCACGTGTTGCTGTGAATTAATCCTGACCTTCATGGCATGAGCACTGCATGCATGCACAATAATCACTGTCATGATTTCTTACTGTCATGTACTGCATTAGCATTTGACTGTCATTTGATGTCAGAAGACTGCTAGATCTGCCAGCACTGCAAAGCCCTTCTCTCCATGCTGCAACATCACATCTCAGACTGTGCCTGTGTGTATTTAATAACCTGATTTTCTTGTAAATAGTAATAAGGCTGATAGATGAGGAATTAGATTTCATGACCAAAGACAGTTAATGTAAATTCCATTTTACTTGAATTCACCAGTGAAGCAAGGAAATCATTCACACAAATAGCTGCTGGACACTTTGATTTGTTTCTGTATGCTTTAAATGGCTTAAATATCTTTATTTTCTCATACAGCAAAAAGTCCTGCTGATAGTACTCCAAGAAGGCCTGTTTTATCTGTCAGTGCAAGAAAAATTAAAGATAATGCAGCAGACTGGCATAATTTAATGATGAAATGGGAGAGACTGAATGATAATGGATTTACTACTGCAAATAAAATAGTCAACATGAGGATCAGTGAGCAGTAAGTATGGTAATACACATGAGCTAAAGACAGTACAAAGATTGCCTTGTTTTAGAGATTAATCTGTTTTCTTTACTAGGAAGTTCTCTTTGGAGATGGGGAAGAGAACATGTCACAGCAGATAAGCTACCTCTTAGATCAAACTCGGCAGTTGCATTTTTTGGTTACATAAACTATTTACATTCAGATACTGTCTCATATAGTAATGATACTTGCAAGAAATGGAAAATGTTGATTTTACATAGTCAAACATAACATATTTTAAATACTTATAAAATGTACCAAGTTAAAATTTAATTCTATAAATCTCAGCCCATATGAGTTCCATTACTGTCTTGCATATTTTACACTGACACCAGCCAGTTTTACCCAGTTTCACTCAAAGCAAAAGTTCAGAGGATTTTAAGAAAGAATCAGTGATTTGTACAGACAAAAAGGTTTTAAGTGATGATTTAAAAAAAACCAAAACAACAAAGAACAAACAAAAATACCACACCACACCACAACCACTGTAAAAAAACTGCAATCAAAACAAAACACTGAAAAAAATCCCACTTTGGTAGAGCTTTTATTTTCATGCTGTAATGAAAAGCCTTGATTAGCAGGGTTTTGAGCAGCTTCTCCAGGGACGTGACAGCTAGAGAGGGTTTGTCTGACAGGGTTCTGACAGGTACAAGCTGAGGAATATTTTGCTGTAATGGTGCCAGATGTTGCTTTTGCTCTCCAGCAGCTCCCTCTCCCCTGTCTAAGTTTGCAGCTGGTGTGGGAAGGTCTGCCAGACAGGGTAGGTGTCTGTACATTGACAGCTCTGAGTTCACAGATAAATGTTTTGGCTTAAATTGTGCACAAAGGTGAGTTTGTGGTGAGGCACCAGATAGTCCTCTCGAGCAGCTGAAGCTGGGCCTTGTCCATTTTGAGAGAACAACCTCCAGCACAGGAGCAAGGTAAAGAGGGAAGAGGTGTTATCTTAACACCTGCAACTGTTTTTTCAAGCACATGCTCTATGGTGGAGTAGTTCTATGTGTCTCTGAAGATTATGGTACCACCCCCATTTGCTCACATGGACAGCTATGCCTCATGCTATTTTTATGTAGGAATTCTCATGAACAGCCTGTGAGAGAGAGATTTTGTAGGATCAGATCACATGGATTTTAAATCTGCACAGCTCAAGTAAAGCTATATGCAGTTGTTTACTGTGCCTTTTGTTTCTATTTTAGATTTCAAGACAACAAACTGGAGATAGCATGTGATAACAGTGCCACAGAACCTGAAAAGCCAACCCCAAAATACAATGAAGAGCTGGACGATTGCTGTGCACAATTACTTGAGACTTTAAAGCACATGGTAATACTCATTTTTCAGTCTTAGTCAATATGAATCAATTCCAAGTGTGCTCAAGTAACATAAGGAAATGTCCTGAAGCGTTTGTCGTAGACAGAAAATTGGGATTTTCATTCATAGTTCCTTGGCTTCAAACCTAAATGACTATAAATGCAGTGTGGGCCATTTATATGCCTGATTGACAAATTTGAAAGTTGGTTTTACATCTGCCTTCTGCTTATAATTCTACTCCTCCCTTTATAAAGTCATCTGGAAACAAGTCATACAAAGAATGCATTCTAAAGCTGCACCTGTTTTCTGTTTGCTTATCCTGCATACTCCCTCTGTTTAGAACATAAAAAATAGCAAAGCATAAAGCAATGCTTTACTTGCCATCATATCCTTGCAGCTGTCTTTGATCAGACATAATATAGTTATATTTTTAGTCTGCCTACCTGCATTTGCTGTGCAGTTCTCCTTCTCTAGAGAGGAGAGTAAGATAATTATTATGTAGCCCACCTTTTTTTCTGGATACATTGCTAGAAGTTAATGTCACCTGTCACTTTGACAGGAAGCAAACAGTATTTTTCTGCCTGATACTGTAATTTAAAATTCTTATTAAAAATAACTTCTACAGCCTTCAGCCAGAGTGGAGGCCCATTAAAAAGATGGTAGATCTATTTTTTGATACAGACAGGATATCAGTCCTTCGGTATTTAGAAAAAGCAGGAAATTGCCTTGATTTCCCTCAAATTTTATTTTGTGGGAAAAATTTGTGGGGTTTTTTTTTTTTTCCTAGAGGGAGTTTTGTATTCAGGCTACAAGTACATTGATGCAATTTTTCACTCTTCCTGAGTAACAGGAGTCTAAGCAACCAGTGTTAGATTGGATACTAAACATAGCTACTATGACCTAATTTATTTTTCATTCCTTAAGAGTTTATACAAGCTTACAAGTTTATAGATATACCTGTGGTTTAGCTGCTTGGCTTAAAAATACTGCCTGCAAGCTCCATTTTGTTGTAAATATTCGTACCCATCAGCAATGCACAAAGCCACGTGAATAATGAAGGAAGTGGATGGAATGACCTGTTTCTTGAAGCAAGCTGTTAGATCAGCCTAGATATATTGTCAGTAGTAGCTTGAGCTGCTTTTCTCACCTGCTGCTGTTCTTTTGAAATTAAATTAAATCTTCTTGACATGGTAATGTAAGAAAACATATTGATGGGGCTTGTGCTACACCCATGTGATGTTTTTCCCCAGTGCTAAATTGGTATAGGAAAAACTAGAGAGGTGAAAAAACGAGAGGGCTTTAGTTTATTACTACATGAGGGAAACAAAAGAATGTGCAAAATCAGAGTCATATGTGTAGTGTTCAAAATTTCAGGATATCTCATATTAAATCTTTATATAGATTCCAGCTTTGATTCCTGTCTGGAGTTTAAAAAGTGTGAGTTAGACTAAATACCCTTCATAAATAGTGTGTTTTTTAAAAGTGCTTAAGACTACAGTAACCTAATGTTCTTGAGATATTCATTAACATTCCATGTTCATCATTTTCAGACAAAAATACAGCTGAAAATGGAAAAGCTTACTTCAACTACTAAAGCAATCTGTGACTTGGAAACATTCCACCATGGAGCTGGGAATTGCACGGCACCCTTCTTTCATACATGGCCCACACCATACTTCTGTAAGTAAAATATTAATTATCTTAGCTAATTACATTGTGTCATCGATGTCATCTAATTTATGATTGAAAAATAATCCCTTTTATCTGTATGTCTTGCTGAGAGGAAGAGAATGACTGTCTCCTTTACAACTGACTAATCAATAAACACATGAACGCACCACTTGGTTTAGGGTTACTGCTGATGAATGCCTAGCATTGTGTGACATGCAGCAATTACAGCATAGAACTAAACTTGTCAGCAGCTTACTGTCTCCAAGCTGCAAAAGCCACATTCTCTGCAGGCAGAGATGTATTTGCAACTTGCTGGTGTTAAGCTGTAGGCTTAACTACTTGACTTGTGACTTGACACTGAAATTAAATCCTTGAATGCAAAGAGCAAGCTATACCTCAGTTAATTCTCAAGCAGCCAAAGAAAAGTACCTCTGATCTCAGTGTCAGTCAAGACAAGTAAAGAAATGTTACTGTCTACTGTTAATATTAATTCTTTTAGCATTCACTTGATGGCAAAAGATACTGCCTTCCAACTGGTATTACCCCAGTTTTAAAACTGTCTGAATTCAAGAGAAGCCTGATTGCATGCAAACCAACAGCCTTCTTTATGAAGTGGAAGTCACACCTCTGTGAAGCCCTGCTTCTTACTTGACTACCACAGTTTAGCAGGAATGTTATGTATTAGTTTCTGCCAGCTTAAAACAGTACAAAGACAACTGCTGTCAAAACACCCATTGTGACTGAATCATTTAGTGACGCTGTCTACTCCGTGAAAGACTAAACCCTTCTGAAGGCAGTGATAGTTCAGGCTAGGTTAGAAACACAAGAGCAGTCCCTCTTTAAAAATACTTGGTGTAGTTATTTTTTAGGAGGTCAAATTATGAAAGATTATTACATAGATGAATTTTAACCCCCCTACCAGCATTACTAACATAACTAGTAACAGCTTTTACAATTCTTCAGTTTTGGTTTGTTGGGGTTTTTTTTACTATTGTTTTCCACTACTGGTATCACTTATTGGTGATCATGCACTGCTGAAGTGCATGACAGCGTGTGAGGGCATCTTTTAGATTGGCTATAATCAAGAGGGACTCTAAAATGGGAAGCTTGGTAGGATAGCATTACCAAATTTTACAATCAAATTTCGGTTATTTGAGGAATAGCTGTAATTGATAATTTTATGGTGTGTCCTGAGAACCAATACAACTGCTTATTCTAGAATTAAATGGGGACTGATGTCAAAATCAGAAGTGTGTAAAATATATCCCAAAGCTGAGGAAATTGTTTAGCATTTTATATTCTAATGTACAAATATGATTAATGCTGTAAAAAACCCCAATGTCTAAATTTGGGGAATAGCTTATGTAAGGTAGGCTTTTTTTAATGATCCACATACTACAAGTATAACTTAGCTTTTAGAAAATTGCTGAAATGTTCTGGTCAATGTGTTTGTTTTTTCAATCCATTTCAGATGAGGTTTCTCTGAAGCTCTCTGAAATGTACAAGAAGGAACTACAACTCAAGCAAACAATAGTACAAGGCATTGCTCATTCTGCTGACCAGGATCTGATGATGGTCTATTTATCATCGTGGTTGTATCAGCCTTACATTGAGAACAGCAGCACACTGCTGCTTGAAGCCATGCTGCTGGAAACAGGACACAGGCAGTGCTAGAATTTCAAAGCTTACGTGGTTGGCTTCTAGTGATGTCTACATGAAACTGAAATGGCAAAATGCAAGGCTTATCAAGTAAGTTGATTTTTTGTAAAACTTATTAAAAATATTTTTCTCTCTTTGTATTCCTTATTTTGTCTCAGCTGATACTCCTTTTTCTGCATGGGACAATCTGATTTTGGTTGATTTATCCATTTTAAGGGCAATTGAGAGGCTCCAGGTAGGAGGCTAAGTCCTCTATAACCAGAAAGAGGTAAGCACTGCTTGGTGGTCTGGGGGCATTCAATGCATATAGACAACTACAGCAAAGAATGTTACTTCTTGCCAAGTCTGGACAGTCTAAAATACCTACCTGGTCCCTTCTGCCATAGAAATTCAGCACTTCTTGATCTTTTGTGGGGGTTTTTTTTGCACAAATTAACAGGGCAAACGCTTTTGTACTTGCTTTATAAGTGGAAAAGAGGAAAGGAAAGCACAAAAGAAAGAAACCAAAAGGATCCATATAGTTTGTTATGTGGTTTTGAAATGCTGTTGCAGCCAATGGTGTAAATTCTGGTTTGGTTTTGATTCTGGTGTGGTTGGGTACATCACCCTTGAAGAGCGATCCAAGACTGAACCAGCACCCGGCAAAGGTTTAGTAGAACTCAGTATTCCACAGTCATTGTATAAAAAGATCTTGTTTCTCTTAATTTTCTTTTTAAAGAGATGTTTCATGAAAGCATCAGTTGAATAAAAGCAAAACCTGCTTCAGTCAGGGCTGTATCCCATATTGTTTGCTCTGTCATAGGGCTCAGTGAGTTTTTCCTTGGATTACTGTTACTGATGTCAAGAGGGTTTTGTTTGAAAGTGCACCCCTCTGTACTGATAGGAAAAGCTAACTAGCTTACCTAACTAGCTCCAAGCTCATAGGCTTGGTAAGGGAAATATATCCGTTTCCTGCAGCAGCAGGACAGACAGGCATGAATTGGAAAAGTTTTCTTGAAATTTTGCTGTGTTGAACAATGAGGTTGTTTCTTGCAGCTAATAGAGTTCTATTCTTAGCCCACAATTCCAGCATCTCAAAAGAAATTCTGCTGTAGCTCAAGAATACAGTTAGCAACAGCTTTGTTGGGTTTTGTTATTTTTTCAGTGGAAATGTTCTACCTAGTTTAACAGCCACCTTAATTTATCCGAGTAGGGCCAGACCTGTGTCACTATGGAAACATCTCCATACTTCAAAAATATTTTCCAAGGGGAAAAGATTGATTCACATACAGAATTGTTCTTTTAAGATGAGAGTAGGTGTATTGTATTACCCAGCATGTGCAAATTGATAGGGAAGGTAGAACTGAGGCAAATTTTCATTTTCTGCACAGGTGGAAATTGTAGTTTGTTCTTAAGAGGAAATAAGCTCTTCAGGAAGGGGTCTTCATATTCACAGAGCCTCTTATTGATTGCTGTTGGACATAGGAAGATTACTGCAAAATCGTTGCAGAGATGTTTTGTCATAAAGCTCTAAGCAGTTGATGGTTATATTTGAAGCCCTCAGATGTAATTATTAGACAGTCAGTACAAAAGAGTGTCATAAAGAATTGCTCACTATAATCAAAGACTTTGAAAGACCAGCAGAACTTTGGTTTGTATGCTACCCTCACTTACAAGGTAGGTCTGCATCCTCTGGCAATTACCATCGGTAAAAAAAAAAAGAGGGAAAAACCCCAAAACAAATAATAACTCATTAATAGACAGCATATTTCACAACTACACATAAAAGGCAGCATTTTGGCTAAAAAAATTCATCTTCTACTTAGGTAATCAATAAAAAAACCCCAAACACAAAAAACCCTAACCCAACTATGTTTAAAGGGACATAGTAGAGTAGTTTATTTCGTATCTAAATTGTCTTCTTTTTTGTTTAGATTCAATTTTAGTGTTTTTCTTCAGTAACAATACCATCAAAAAATCCATTCACACTTGATTTAACAATAGTTCTCCTGTCTTTAGATTTGTCGTTATTCCAATAGCCCCATCTATTCAGCAATGAGGTGACATATTTTAAGGATATGTTACCACTTTTTAGTAATGTCTAATCGTTTAATGCTGCTCTTTCTCACCTGCTAAACTTCTTGAAAGAAAAGACAGTGCCTTGGACAAGATACTGATAGGAGGTCTCCACAAAAATATAGTATGATCCAAGGATCATATTGAAAGATGACAAAAATACAAGATAGCTGTTGATAAGTGATATGCCAAGTTTCCTCTCTGCCTAGAGAAACAGGCATTATAATCAAGGATACCTTTGTATTATGGTTACAGTACAAGGCAGTGTGGAGTTACTAGGAAGGTCAAAGCATAGAATTGATAAAGGATGCATCATCTGAAAGAAAAAAAAAGTATAATACTAGTCTAACAAAAATAGGCCATGACAGACTAAAGCAAAAAAGAATTTGGTACCTCATTAAGGAAAATAAGATCACTACTTATGCACCTTCCCATTTATGTCTAAGTAACAGCAATTTTTAAAGGTGTGGCTGAACATAAGCAACTTAAATACATTTCCAAGCATTCAGTACAAATCAGATCGTGTTTGAGTCTATTTTTGTCTCGAACTCGGAGAATGCTTATTTCAGTAAGGATCAGCTAGGCTGTCACATTGTTCACAGAATGCACAAGAGTGGATTATACTTAAAACTGCCCATTTTTCCAGGCAGATTTATGCACATCAAGTCTAGATGGTAATGAATATTCAAGTTAGCTTTTAAAAAGTGCAATAACAGTGTTTTGTAATCGCAGTGGCAAAGAAAAATGCACATTTTTAATACAGCTTTTATTTTACCCATATACAGCTTGCCAGTACACAGCACATCACTGCTGAACAGCAGTACAACTTACTGCATTTTTAGATGGCTAGAGAGAAAAGGAATTATGTAACAAAAAGGAACAGTGCAACAGTTTTAGGGTTGACAAGATTTCCACTTTCCACCCGTCCCCAACATATAAAGCAAATAGAACAATGTTAATTCTAGAATTTTTGGTTGCAATGCTGCTAGATTTATATAAACATAAGTTATAAAAAGTACAGGGCATAGAAACAGTTTACAAATAAGTTAAATTTCAATTATCTCAGTATTCACATTAGAAAAATATACATTTTAATAATCAGTCTTTTCCAGAAGAAAACTTAAGAAGGTTTTCTAATTTATGGCTCCAATTCACTTTGCGAGAGCAAAATATCTTCACTTTGGCCACTTGCTTCCATTGCCAATAGTGCTTCCACTGTTTCCAAAGGTATCCCCTCAGGTGTGCGAATGTGCATTGTAGTACCATTGGAATCAGTGACAATAACGATGCCTTCTGCCCGAGACAAAACAGCAGTGTCTGGATGAGACAAGATAAGCCCATCTGAAGTCTGAATAAAAATCTGTTCGTGTCCCTGAGACAAAAAACCATGGCTTTCATCGGAAATCTCAAAAGCTACAGTTTCATCTACACTAACTGTATTTGCCAGCTCATGTGCTTCCTCTGTCCCACAAGAATATTCACTCTCGTTTTTAAAAGCATTTTCATGGTTCACATGAGCAGTCAGGGAGGCTCCCTGGACAGCGTTCTGGTGCGACTCAGCCTGAGCACTGTGGGGGTAGTTCATTGGCACGACATTTGTTGAAAATACTTTTTCCAGCTCCTGCATCTCATCAGTCACTTCAGCATTATGAAGTTGCTCAGAATGTTCTTTAATTGCAAAATTAGGGTTTTCTTCTTGCAGTTCCTGATATTCTTGATTGTGACCATTTTCTTCACTCATTGGTAAGCCAGTGCTCTGCGTGCCCACTGCGTGCTCTGACACGGAGTTGCCAAGTTCAGGAGCTGCCAGTCCCCCTGCCCCATTCTGGCTCACAAAGTGCGCCTGAACCAGCTCAGGTGAGCCAGCTGCTTCCACAGGCAGCACGACTTCGGTGTGCAGCAGAGATGCATCACCTGCCAGATCTGGTCCTTGTATGCTCACAGGTTGGGGATACTCTATCCTCATTGCCACAGTTTGGGAGAAGGTACCTGAATTTTCACCATCGATTCTAACTCCAGAATCAGTAAGTGAATGATGTTCCTCTGCTGTTGGTAACGTACTTCCAGTTGTGCAGCAAGTGATATGCCTATCTTCTGCAAGCAGGATTTCTCCATTTAATGGATTAAAACCTGAAAAGGGGAAAGAAATACTATTTTTTTGAGCAGTCTAATATTGCATGTCCAAAAAACTTTTTCAGCAATAATTTTAGAGGAAAGCTAGACTACTTTCCTGCTTTCTTTCCCCCAAATTAGCAAACCTGAAGCTCCTTACAAGAGTTTCACAGGACTTTCCAATGAGAAAATCAGTATAAAAATACTTAGAGAATTGGATAGTGTTATTTTATCAAGTATTTCTATATTAAGAGACCTTACATTAAGAAACAGCATTTCTTTTAATCCCAGAAACAACCTGGGCTGAAAGTCAAACTCAATTTTCTTCCATCTGTTATGCAGTCAGTAACATTAAAAGATAAAGACTTTACCAGCACAAACTTGTTAGCTGCTCATCCTCATCACCATTAGTAAGTTGAAGGAAGCATTTAAACTTCATAAAATTTTTGTTGCTAATCAAGCTCATAGTGAACTCAGACATGTCATCAGGTTACTACATATTAATTAGGTGTGCTAAGAGCCCCAGCAGCACTTTCATCCTTGTGACAGAAAGGTAAAAACCACGAGAAATGTAGTGTTCTAACAGTTATTTGACCTGGACTAAGAGCCAGGTCACAAACCCTGCAGGTAGTTGAACAATAATTACTAAGCTGCGGTAGTATGAGCTGTCAGTTTTTATTATTAAAGGTCAAAAGGAACAGTAGGTTAGTTTTGGTTTTGGATTCTTTTGTTATGAAAGATACCACTGCACAACAAAGGAGACCTAACACTGCAGAAGGGACTATTTTTAACTTTTTGCACTGCAGACTAGCAAAAGCCCGACTAGCAGGTGCAAGCAAAACAAAATTTTAAGAAATAATATTCCAGAAGAAAATCGCAGTGCCCAAGAAATAAGCATGGTCATGCAGAAAGCCTGTCAGAGAAAGAAAAACAAACTAAGGGGGGGAAACAAAAATAACCATTGACTGAAACACACGCAAAGGGCAAAAGCAAAGCTGCTTACAGCAACACCAAAAAAAAAGTATTTACAAAGAGGATGGTACTGATAGACAGATCTTACTAGAAATTTACCTTCCTTTCACTGTTACCCTGCTAATCTGAGGGGCAGCAGGATGAAAGACAAGGAATAAAAAGAAAGGCAGCCACCCAAAGACTGTGGTGCAAAATGGTGCCTCAATTCCAATACATGGTGTATTCCAACGAGTGATACAGGACAGCCTATACCAGCTCTCTCTTTCCCTCAAGATCATAAAGCTCTGGTAATCCTGCTGTTGTAGCCAGCTGGGGCCAAGAGGAAGGACATGCACTCTGCTTCCTCTTCCTCTGCTCTCCCACAGCTGACACAATGGTCATGCACTATCCTGACTAGGAGGGATAGGATGGACAAGAAGCACATAGCAGAAGACACTACTACTCTCGTAAGTAGTATCAAAAACTGGATTATCATGCATCCAGAATTGAGGTACTGCTGTGGTCTGCATCATCTGCAACTTTTCCCTCCTCTTGAGGCCCTTCCAGTTAAAGAGCTGCTTTTGAAGGAGCTGGGAAGCAAATTAAGAAATTAATCTTTATGAGAAAAACCACACTAGCTTGGAGAACAAAGAGATTTGTTCAACTCCTCCATGAACAGAAGAGAACTGGAGAATCTGAAGAGGTTACCGTCTTTTTCAAACAGTGTACACAAATTCCCACTCTTTTCTTTCACTTCATCTTGACTGGCATAAGCATTGTTCACATTCTCCGTTAGGTCTTCTAACTTGGTCCTTTTGGCTGGTGGCAACAGTTCCTCCCCTGAGCTCTGTTAATACAAGAGATGATTAACTGCTGCCACTGTAACACTTGATAATATTGAAAAAGATCACAAACTAACTGTGGGCATGTCATGGCAGTGAACTGATGATCCTGGAAAACCGGATTTACACAAAAGGTCTTCTAAAAGGTAAGGATTTAAACACAGCCCAAACGCTTTGCCAAAATTCCAAGGGGAGGAAACACAGCTCTCTGCTACAGCTGTAAACAGACTAAAGCTGGTCAACTGACTTGTAAGAAAGAAAGAAACTGTTTTCATGCCACTTTATCCACCACCCATTAACAGAGCAATCACTTCTCCAATGTCCAAGCCTGGTGTAAGCTAGGCCATTTCCTCCAACACAGGTTGAAATCTCCGGGGGCCCCAGTTACTAGCACTTCAACAAAATTCTTTTGTCCCTGTATAATGACATTACCTGTAAGTCTTTGAGATTCTGTCCTTAATGCTTCCCAAAGCATATATTTAGTGTGCTAGTTCATATGCCCTGCTATGATACCATGGTAGAGAGTACTTTCAGTATTTCCGACCACCACAAAAGCCTGACTTTAACACAGCTCAGATAACACTAGTATGGTTTTGTAAGGAATGATTATGTGTTTCAAAAAGCTTTAATTTGTCAGTTTCATTTTTAATTTTCACAAAGGTACTCCATACCTCAGCTAACCGCTTTTGTCCCAGTATCTCCACAGGCACTTGCTCACTAACCATTTTAATTACACATTGTGAACAAGAGTCTGCACCTTGTGTCTTCTCTTCTCCACTGAGTATTTCTGTAATTCCTAACGATTCGGCAACCTTTAGAAATAGACAACAGGGAAAAAAAAGTAAAAGTTAGCCTCTCAAATCTGAATACATAAATGCTGAAATACAGATTAGTTTTCTTAAAACTGAACTAGAACTACAGTGTCTAGCCTGACAATCATCTCAATGGAAATATTTAGAGACTCCCCTGTTTTCTACTAGCCCCCACATTGACACAACACGACCTTCATTTGAAGGTGATTGTTAACAGGCAAAGTCAAAAGAATTGTGGTTACAAATAGAATTCAGAGACAGTTACTCAGAGCAGAGTTTAATAAAGATTATTGAGGCTCTCCATCATATAAAAATATTTAAGTCTTCCTGCTTAGAGTACCTCTGAGAAGTTAAGGATTTTTTTCCCCCCTCCCCACATTCCATTTATGTGCTTCAACCTTATTGTGAGTGCTACTATTCAAGTTCTCAACGCTGTGTTGTTTTGGGTTTTGGTTTGGTCTTGTTCTGTTTTTCTTTTTTAAAGAGTATCATTCTATATCAAGAATGTACATTAACACAGAAGAGAAGCAAGAAAGAGGTTCCATCTGTCTTTCTAGAAACAGCTCCATAAACAATCAATCTGAAGAGTCACTGAAATAATAGTCTGCAGTTTTATTAATGTAGTCACTACCTTTTGCATTTGTTAGTATGACTGTGAACTGCGTAGATGGATTCAGTTTGTCCTCATTTTGCAATGAAACTACTTATCCTTTAAATCAAGGTCACTCGTTTGAAGTACAGGCCCCCCTTCTTCCTGATCAAACATCAGCATGTACCTCTATTAGCAGTTAATGCTAAATACACCTTGCAGTAACATGCATCTTCATACTACCCTAGATATGCAAGGCAGGTATCGGCACTGCTAGAATTGTTTATCTTTCTAGTTGTATTCACTGACATAAACTAGAATTGTAGTTTTATTACGGATTTCTTTTTCTTCTTGGTAAGTTGTTGGACTTTTTACAGTAATGTCTATTTTTGCTAATCAAAAATCATGTTGTCTTCAAATAAATTTACCAGCACGATAAAGCATATCCGAGAAAATTAAAAATGCAAGGCATCTAAAACAAAGCAAGTAAACAAACAAATCATGGTTCCAAACAGAGTGCTTTATTACCTTAGCATCTTTTATTTCAACAGGCTGCTGGCAACTCACGGAATCAGAATTACTGAGGTGATCATAAGCCATTTTCTTTACCATATAATGCAAGTCTTCAAATTCCCTATACACATCTGGAAAGTAAGCTTTGGCTGGATATCCTTTTTCAACCTAGAAATAAGAGAGGGGAGAAAAAGAGTTTGTTTCTCCCTCCCTATATTTTAAAATAAGATTAAATTAAAATCTGTCAAGTTTGTTTTGTTCAACATTTTAAAATAGAAACATTCAAGTCAAAAGATTATGGAACATTCAAAATGCCACTGAAGTAGGCAGCAAAAAGCAAGGCTTTGAGTTGAGATCTACCACAGTTTTGCCTGTGTAAGATTGAAGTGATGTGTGGAACACCTATATGCTACACAATACTAACTTAGGAAATTCAATTATGTCTCTAAAGAAATCTTTTTATGCATACTAATGGAAGTATCCCTAAAATAATATTTTTACATAAAAACTCACCTTCATCAACAGAAATTCATACACTGTAACAAGCTTTGTAAGACGTGGGAGAGCCAGCTCCATTAAGTCTTCATTATCACATTGTTGTATTAGCTGTCAAAAGCCAGAGTGAAATTATTAGGAAAAAGCAACCCACACCCATTGCACCCCATTTTCAAAACATAAAATATCACTACATTTTTTTGAAAGATATGCTGTATGTTTAAGTAGCTTTGAGAATAGATGCAAACTAACACCAAAATGTGGTAAGTTAGAAAACCTCAGAACAGTTACTGCTCATATACAGAAAAGCTCAGTCCCACAAATGTTGCCAATTCACAGAAAGAACAGCAACTTCTGTAGCTTTAGTAGCCATAAAGGATCTACAACACACAGAAAACAAAGAACAAGTTGTGTTAGTTGGATTTTAATCCCCATTCTATCCTCCCGCAAGACCTTCTTTGTGGATTTGTTTGGGGTTTTTTTTATTTTTCGATGTTGCTCCACTTTGGTTGGGTTTCTTTCTTTTACTGTTTTGGAGGAGATACATAGCAGTAGCTAGTAACTTTCCTTCTCCACAAAAGGACAGCAAGAGTATGTCTACGTGTCAGAAATCCCTTTTGAGACTGAGTTCCCATTTTCCCTTTTTCCCTGTTCTGTTGGAAGTACTTTTTTCTTAAAAGACAACTTAATGTTTTCTTCTTAGAAGACATCTTAGGCTTTCATCTTGTCAGTACACAAGGACGTAAAAAAAAAAAAAGCTTTTTGAAAATGATTCACTGAAAGTAAGTGATTTAAAAAAAAAAGGAAAAAAAAACAGGGCAGGGGGAAGATACTTATGAAGTAATTGCAGAAGAGAACCATACCTCTTTTAACCTAGCTTTTCTTCTGAATACATTGTGTTCTGCTGACACACTACTAAGTGACTTTGAAGGGGACTGACCAGGTCTGCTAAGCCTTCCAGAACACCTGGATCTTCCACCCATCCTTGGTCGACCACGTCTCTTTGGTCGTCTGGGTCTTCCAGGTCCTTTTGCTGTTACAGGTCCCCGGTGTCCTGAACTGGTTTCATTTGGTTCTGCCAGCAAGTGTCTGCTTTCCACAGACTTTGAAGCCTTAATTAAAACAAAAAGTATTTATTCACCATTTTAAACAGTTTTGAGGAAGACAATTTTATAATTAAGTTTGTCATCTATGCAAACAATAAATAGCATATTAAAAAAATGCAAAGCTGGATACAAGCATAATTTGCAAAGAAAGTTGTGGAATAAATCCAGCACATTAGTAAGACTGCTACTTCTGCATGGCATATATGCCATTATTTGCAAAGTTAGCATTTTTGAACCACAGGATGTCATACAAAATAGAGATTAAATAAACATAATGAAAGAACTGGTTTAAGTCAGTTAAATGTATTTAGTATTTTTGAAGTAAAATATATCCTATTTAGATAAAGAGATTGTAGAAATAAAACTCCATTAGCAGTAAAACATACCTGAAGAATAATTTAGGTTTCATTGTAACCATGTCAAAGCATGAAGACTTTATATGAAAGACAAAAACTCTGATGCCATGAACAGTGACAAGCCCAGTAATTAAATATCAAAATGCACTGCCCAGTTTCTAGATTTCAAAATCCTGTCTTCCCTAGGAACACAGCTAAGAAGCAGCTTCTGTTATAAGATCACATGGAAACTCGAAAGCACCTTTTCTGTTTTTAAGTTATCATTGTGATTTCAGTGTAAAACTTTTTAACTGTTCAAAGCAGTGATTTCTTACTTAAACATCTTCCCTTCCAAGCTAGAATTTCTAAGAATGTTCCAGTATATTTTAAGAAATGAGTTTATAATATTACTGAGGTATATCAGGCTTCTTTGCATAATCTGTATGTTTGCATCCCAACATTCAGTAACTCCCTACTATTCGACTGATTAGGAAAGCTCTAAAAATGGCAAATTTATGTCAGTTCTATCCAGGGATTAAATTACTAAATTAGTTCTAAATTTGACATAAGACTAGGAGTTGAGCATGGGGACCGTAATTGGCTTCCTGTCTGTATCAAACTACTACACAATAATTCAGAGAGAAGACTCAGTATTCTGCAATTCTCTTTTTCCTAAGATGACAGATAAGTGTACAGGATGAGGGGAGGTTTGTTTGCTGCACTGGCAGCTTAAGTCATAAATTTTCACTTTCCTGAGAACTTCACAATTACAAACACAAGTAATAAATGTGACACCCCTATATCTAAACAAGTACTTTTTCTTAGACAGCAGCTGCATCAGCTCTTGCTGCAAAATATTAAGAGTCATTTTAATGTTAAAAGAGAAACTTTTCTTTGAAGTGACCAGCTTAAAACATCACAGGAAAACATTTGCAGCTAAAGTAGCTTCCAACTCAGAGACTCAAATTTCACCAGTGTTTGGTGTGCAGGGTTTCAAAGCCATGCTTTAAAAAGCTGCTCTAGGAAAAGCTGCAGTCCACTTTTGTGTTCTAAATAAGAGATTCTTCTGTGATGACACTATTTCAGCAACAGAAAACGACAGAGCAGATGATGTGTTGCTGTCATGCTAGAGGCTGTAATTGAACAACAGTGTTCTTATCCAAATGCAGAGAAGAATGTCATTTATGCAGACAAGGTGAAAACTGTATGTCAGAAACACAGTAACAAATGAACACTCAGTGAACATTTAGTTGTATGTGTCTGTGCAACAGTATTATTCCTGCAGCACTACAAGAGGCAATTTGATTTTAAAAGCACTTCAATGCAAGATTTCCTTAACGTAGTCTATCGGTGGATATTTCTGAGCAGTACAAGACTATGCAGCTACAGAACTGCCATTCCACTTTCCACAGAACTGACAGTACTAAGTAACACTTTACCTGTTCTCCAGCCTTTGAATCAACAGCTTCTTCCAGATTGGTAGCTAGTGCTTTTTCATGATTTAAAGTGACAGCAATTGAATCCAAATGTGCTGGACTCATCATTTCCTCCCCTATTCCACAGGCATTGTCCACAAATATACTTCCATTAGGCTTATTTAGAGGTATTTTTTGAGGTGAAGACTCCAGCTGTCCATGGCCTGGGTTAAGTTTATAGTGTCTTGCTAATCCTCCTTTTCCTATATAAGATTTTTCACAAGTCTGACATTTAAACATTTTGGGTTTCAGATTATAATTTGAAGAACTGAACAATGCGTCCTTTCCTTTCACCTTTCCTTCTTCATCATCTTCTATACTCAGCTCAGAGTAGTCATCAGAATCAGACTGATGACCATCAGCCAAATCCTCCATTTTAATGAATTTATAATCTTTAGCTTTGTATTTGGGAGGGCGTGAAATCCGTCCAGAACGAGTTTTCACCTTCAAGGATTTCTTTAACTTGTCATCCTTTTGCTTTTTTTCAAGGCATGGTGCACTTGCTGAACCGGCTGCAGCCATGGTAGGATTTGGAGACCTTGAAGCTGATACTGTGGCACGAGTAGCCTTCTGTCCATTAACCACCTTAGATGGGGGAATCTTGTTCACAGACACTGATCCATGAGATGGTACAGGTCTCTGCATAAGCAACTGAACTGGAGACTCAGAAGAACTATGCAGAAATAGCTGCTGCTGCTCAGTCCCTGAAACAGGCTGTAACCTAATTATCTGGGGATTAATAATGCCAAGTCCTGGTATGCTAGAATTCCTACCAACTGGCTGACTCAGCGTTATAGTTTTGGACTGGATTGGTGCCAATGATGTCATTGGCCTTTCAGTTTCCTTCATCTGTCCTGGCTGAACTTGGACACAAATGGCTTCCAGCTGCTTTTGTGGAAAAAAAGGAAGAGTTGCAATTACACAAATACAGTATTAATAAATAAATACAATGCTTATCAAGATAATACACACATGCCCTTTAAAGCAAAGCACGAAGAAACCACTGCACATCATCAGTTTTCCATTTTAATGCATCAAAGCACAGCTTTAACATCAAAGCATAGATTCCTTTCCTTCAAGCTATGGATTTTCCTGCACATTTACTGCTGTGACTGCTGTTCAACTAAAGCATGTAAAGTTTGCTCTGAGGCCATGTCACAGCTTTGTTTCCTGCTAGCAGACCTGTCTGGAACAGCAGAGTCAATGCCATCACCAAGGCACATTCGTAACCTTCAGCAAACCCCAAACACAGGAGAACTACAGTCTGCTACATGACACAGGCCAAATACCCGGTCCAGGACATAGAGTAATATGTGCTCAGTTCAAAAAAACTTTGTGGTGATGATTATATCTGAGAAGATATATGTTACTGTTCATCTCCCTCACAGTCTCTCTACCTCATCCAAATTTCTGCCTCAGTTTCAATCAATCATTTGACAACCCCTGCACCATGAAAGGCTGGTTGTAAGCCCAGGTCTGTCATCTGCAAGAGAGGCATGCATTATCTACCTGTGTATCAGCAGTTAACCACTATGAAACAGCTCTTCTAAGCTGTTTTGGCCGCACGTGTTGTCAGACTGAAACACTGACCACAGCAGCTGTTAGCTACATTCAAACGCGCGTTTTCCTAAACCACACTGAAAGCTGTGTCTCTGATCTGGGGGACTGGAGTCTACACCCGAGGGCAGGTGTGACTAAGGAAGAAGGAAAAAAAAAAGAATTATTAAAAAGGATGAAACCCGCCGGAACCTTGGGTTTCATCACCAACGGAGCGCCGCAGCCTGCCTTCCTCCCTCCCCAGCCCCGGGTTACCTTCTGCGGGAGGAGCCGGGGGGCCGCCGCGGCCCTGCCCTGCTGCAGGGCGACCTGCTGGGCCACGCTCTGCAGCTGCCGGGCGGCGTTCTGCATGATGCCGCCCGCCGGGCAGGGCTGCGGCGGGGGGGCGGCGGACGCCGCGGGCTTCAGCTGCTCCTGGGCCTTGCTCACTTGCTCGATGACCCGCCGGAGCTCCGCGGGGGCCAGCGGCGCGGCGGCGGGACGGGGCGGCGGGGGCGGCCCCGGG